>JAPYZF010000524.1:0-80644 GCA_030523045.1 Meteorus cinctellus | reverse complement strand
TCCACAATTAATTTTAACAAATTCGACGAGTTACACATCGAAATTTGTATTTTCGCCATAGTGACATTTTGAAATGTGGGGAGTCTAATAGCAACCCATTTTTTTTACCGTAAACAAGTTAGCGCCGACTATCAATATTTTTCAACAACTTATGTATCAAAAAGTTGCTCCCGATTTGCTCCCTCAGAATATGCAATTGCTCCAGTTGTAAGATTAATATTTAATTAGTTATTCGCAATTAAAAATGCAAAATTAAATTTTTGATTATTCCAATAAAACGACATCTTTTGTTATGTTTCTTGGTGTAAAAAAATTGCTCCGGATTTGCTCTTCCAGAATCTGCAATTGCTTTTATTAAAACATTAATATTTTATTAATTATTCGCATAATAAGAAATTCTACATGATGACGTCACAACTGTGTGTATCTTTTCAAAAGTGGTAACATTGTATATTTTTGTGATTTCCATTGGTTGGCTAGATTGTTTATGAGGCTTACGCACATGTAAGCGATTTGTTGTTCTATACTATATACTCATGTGAGCGATCACCGACTCTCACAGTTATGACGTCATCATGTGAAATTTCTAATTATGCGAATAATAAAAAATCAATATTTTGAACAGAGCCATGGCAGATTCTAGAAGAGCATTCCAGGAGCAATTTTCTGATACATAATTTATTAGAAATTATACCGATAATTTTTTCTCAAAATGCTCTGTAGCAACCGTTGGTACACACTGTTGTGACGTCATCGTGTAGAATTTCTTATTATGCGAATAATTAATAAAATATTAATGTTCTAATAAAAGCAATTGCAGATTCTGAAAGAGCAAATCGGGAGCAATTTTTTTACTCCAAAAACCATAACAAAAGGTGGCCTTTTACTAGAATAATAAAAAATTTAATTTTGCATTTTTAATTGCAAACATCTAATTAAATATTAATCTTACAACTGGAGCAATTGCATATTCTGAGGGAGCAAATCGGGAGATATTTTTTGATATATAATATGTTGAAAAATATTAATAGTCGGCACTAACTTGTCTACGGTATTTTTTTCAAATTTGGTAGAATTGATCTTAGAGCTTCGTGCGTTTGTGCACGACCGCAGTTTTCAAGTTATCTCTATCGCATGATAACGCAAGTAAATTCCTTCTATACCGATGATCAAGTATGGAAGAATACGGCAGATGGGGCTTCTGTAGGAATTGGGTAAAAGATAGATCCGAAACTGATTATTTGTATGTATTATTTGTTGTTTATTTATACTTCCGTTCTTCATAGGCGATAAATTTGATAATCAATATAGTGTTCCAAGAAATTTGAGTATATCCAAAAACAAATGGAATTAATTGAATCAAAGAAGAAAAAGGTATTTCTACACTGCCCTACAAAGTCTAGTAGAGAATAAACAAATAGAAAAATAACGAGATAATAAATTTTGGTAGCACATCAAAATTGATATCTTTCATATCTTTGATCCCAACATATTGACTGTTTATTGTTTCAAGGAATTGTAACTTTCTACTCCAATATATAAGATGGAAAATCAAGACAAAGAAACATCTACCCGCGAAATGTTATTACTAACAAGAATTCAAGTACAACAATAACAAAAATTCGAAACATTTTCGCCTTTCACATTCCAAAATACACACGCATCACTATTTTTCTTATTCATTCTCTTGCTTCCATCATTATTCACTTCATAAGTTTACTCAAAATCTCTCTCTTATCTCACTTCTTGGGTGTTCTCACATACATTTTATTTTTACATCGCTTTCTTCTCCTCTTTTCTCCTCTTCATATGCCTGTAAGAGTTCACATCTAACAGACATTTTTAAGAGGTCTCTCTGCTGTGATGCGCTTTGATGGCTATAGTATATGAATGCAAGAATAAAAATTGATATCTCGTAGAAGCGGAACTTGACGCTTTAGTTGTAACATGGATCGTGGCGTTATTTATTAATACGAAAGTTGATGCAAGCTGGCGCACGAAGGAGTGGCAACGTGTTACAAAGGCTCCGGAGCATCCAAATGAATATGAAGCAAGTGCCGAGTGGCGAAGAGAGACTCAATACTTTCTCCCTCTCTTCAACCACCACCACCACAACAACCGCAACAACAACAACAACAACAACAACAACAACGACACATTTTACTATTATGATTATGGTTATTATTATTATTATTATTTCCTTGTCTTCTTTTTTACCATCAGCAGCTGCTCCATACCTCTCTCTTTTCCACCCCGTTTACGCGCGTAGTTGCCGCACTCGAGCATTTCACTCTTACACCGCCTGTCTTTCCTTGTCGATCTTGCGCAGCAGCAAACGATGGTACCAGCGGGAGGATGAGGAGGTAACGGGGAAGGACGAGAGGAGGG
The DNA here is from genome assembly GCA_030523045.1 of Meteorus cinctellus. Taxonomy (NCBI): domain Eukaryota; kingdom Metazoa; phylum Arthropoda; class Insecta; order Hymenoptera; family Braconidae; genus Meteorus; species Meteorus cinctellus. The sequence continues at coordinate 78,256 of JAPYZF010000524.1, read as the reverse complement.
GCAGCGCTGGCCGAACGCTTTGTCGGCGCCCGCGGCGGAGATCAAACGCGCCGACTGGTGCGCGCTCTGGCGTCTCACCGCGCTCTCTCCCCGACCCACGAACTGAAACCAACCGAACCGCGTGCACTCTTCTGTCTCACTCTCTGCTCCGCCATACGGGGATACCCCTCAATACCATAATGCTTCTCTACCATCGCTTTCCGGCAAACCGCACACTGTTGAAGGACTGGCGATATGCCGTCTCGCTAACATTATATACAGTGGTGAGCGGCCTCGTCGCGGTAAAACCGTATTATAGGCTTCCCTATATCCTGTCCTGCGGAACGGCCCACAACATCACGCCAGCATATCACCGGGCTTATATAGCGCTCTATTCTGTGGCAATAAATACCACCCGTTTCTTTCTCCCTTCTAAATCGATATATACGCATATATTTTTGTTTTTGATTTGATTAACAAAACACGTGTGTGTAAGGAACGATGTTGAATTAGTGCGTGAGCGACGAATGAGAGAGGCATCGCAGTTGGCAATGGTTCTTACTAATACGAAAAATATTGATTGTATTTAAGAAAGGTTGATTTTAGGTGGTGTACTGTTCGAATCCATTTGTAGAAAAAACATCATGTGGATCTGTAATGTCTCTGATTCATTCCTAACTCCGACTCTTTTGAAATTCCCGATCTCTATAGTTGATGCCACATCAATACAGTACGTGACTCCTTACTTAGATCTCTAGATATGTCGTAATCTGAATGGATTCGTAAAAGTTTTCCGAACAATCCATGAAAATTCGAATCAAATTTGTAGAAACTTCAGATTATAACATAAGTAATTGGATGAAGATATTGACAGGAAATCTAAATCTCGGGACAGTACCGATAATGGTTAAGGGGGTATTCTAGTCTAGAAGCCCGAATTTCGGGCGTTTTTTTGACGGTCAATAAAAAAAAGCAATCAACATTTTAACCATCCATTTTTTTCTCATTTATTTATTGATATTTCAAGAATTCACAAAAAAATGTTCAAAAAAAAATATATACATTCCGCGAAGTTACACGCTGTCGAAGTAGAGGGTGAATAAAGAAATGGTGTATCCTGGTTGACACGATTTCTACCCTTCTGGTCATCGGAAACCAAAAAATCGAACGGATTCATAATAAGTATAAATGTCGCTATGGTATGAACCTCGGACAAATAAAAAAAAAATTTTTGCCAAAATGCTGGCCGTTTGAAAAATTTTGCGCAATACAAAAATAAAATTTTTCTTTTCAAGCGGCCGCCATTTTGGCAAAATTTTTTTCTATGCTAGAAAACCCCCTTAATTTGAAGTACGAGATATTCAGGCCATCTACTTATTAAAATCGGATCTACATTTCGTTGTTTTTTTTTGCGTTTTTTCATTCTAATTTTCCTTCCGATTGAGTCTGTACTCCTTCACGCAAAATAATATTGGTGTAGGACAGAAATATTGCTAGTAGGCAAGGCATAGGTGTAGATGAAATCTTTTTCGATTCATATTTAATTGCAAATACTATTTCAAATTTTTTTTATGTGTTGTGAAAATTTTTTTTTTACACCCACACTGTGAAATGATTGGCTCACACCAACCTGTGTATAATGAATTTCACTGTGTCCTACTTTTTCTCTTAATTGCATTTCATTACGTATTAACGTGAAAGAAGTATGGTCAACCTATAAAGTTTTACCTTGAATGGCCTCAAATAATATTTGCAAATTTCTCGAATCCTGAAAAATAGTTCTAACATACCTGTTTCTCACACTGACTAAATGGTGAACCTAATCTGAAGTTTGACTTGTGAAAAAAAAAATCAGGTAGATTTTGTATAACTTCATCAAAATTCAACGCCCAAATCTGAATTTTAGTTCAATTCATCCAAGGAGTGTATTTATACAATTCCAAAAATTACTCCCGTTGGACTTGATCATCAAAATTATTCTCTTTTTATCTTTCACACAGTGACTCTACCTCTGATATTCATCATAATTGAATATTCATAAGCGTCTATAAAGAAAAACATTCGCTAACAGAAAAAAACAACATCAATAATCCTGGATTAATTGAATGTATGAAGTGTTCACAACACACGTTAGCACACTCAAAATGTGCATTTCCCAACTATTGAACATTTACACAAATATACATCCGTGATATGATGAATAATATTTACATCTAATTGGAAATACCATGATAAAACAATCTATTATTACACCATAAGATTCACCTTTTGAAATACCAACTTAAAATGCATAAAAAATCACCTTATCTCTCTTCCTTCCTGTTATCTAATAATCCTAAAGATTTTTGTTCTTTCGTTTATTTTTTTTTATCTTCATCATTAACATCATTATCATACCATCGATATTATTATCATAATTATATACAAATATGATAGAAGTAAAAAATGAATGCGGGATGTACACACAACTCAATATGACATTCCGTGATCTGTCTCTACACACCGATGTGTTTCAAGCTTAGCGTTCTATCTTTGCCATGAAGTTTTTCCTTGTCGTCCACTTTCTCTCTTCCTCCTCTTCATAGTGGCACAAACAGCGGATCGGGCCGCGTTGCTCATGCTTACTGGCCGTCCTGCAAAGCAACGTCTTTTTCTTTTTAACTTCTGCTTCTTCCTCTTTTTCTTCATCTCCGCCATCCCGTTCGTTTCTTCATATTTTTTCCCTTCTATTTTTCTCATTCTCTCGCTCTGCCTTCTTCATAAATATACATATACATATGGCATTCTGTCTCACTTAATCTTCTAGTTGAAATCCTACCGTCTCCTTTTCTTTCTCCCTCGAAAAACCGAGACTCGCCGCCGACTTCCCGACAAAGGAATAAAGAAAAGAAACAACTAGCCTAAGGATGGCATGACAAGCCATGGCACGGTATGGCATGGCGGGCCTTCAGCCTTCTCTTGGTTGCAATGGCGAGGAGGGCAAAGAGAGCGCGGACGCTTACCGCGCACCAGTGGCGTAGTCATTGTAGGTCTCAACAGGACCCAACTCCCTCGTTCATGTTTGTACGTAGCACTTTGTCTCTCGCCCCCAATACAAACATCTATATACACGCATGTATGCATGTATGTTACAACACGCGTGTCGTGCCTACACCATATATTTTAACCAATTTTTATCTCTCTACTTGGCCAGAGTCGTAGGTCACTTTAAACTCTCGTCACTTCCATCCTAATAACTTCAAAGGCCAACTGCCGAAAGACATTGTATATGTATATAGAGATTTTTTTCCTTCCTCTTTATTTCTTTTTATTTTTATGTGTGAAGTGTAAATGTGTGTAATAGTGACATGGATAAAAAAAAACTAATGAGTAATGAAAAATGAATATGTCAAAGATATTGAAAAAAAAATAAAAAAATTTATGGGGATATTTGAAGAAAGAAAAAATTGATTTTGAGTTTGTATTCCGAGGAATGATTTTTATATTTTGAGAGATATGTGTTAATATTATATATTTATTATTTGGATGGGTTTTCTTTTACAAACTCGCGAGGAGAAGATATTGTAGAAAAATGATTCTGTTCCAATCCTGATAAAGTAATGATGATTAATAATGAAAATGTCGACAGGACAGTGTGAGGTTTATAGACATGGTGAAATTCTTCATCCAGTGTCGTGCAGTTCCATTCATGTCGGCGAGAATTGCGACGTCGGTGTTTCCTCAGGAGATAACAGCGATACGAGTACAGTCAACAGAGAGAGTAAATTTATCTTCTATTCAAGCATCCACCTTATCTTACTTCATGCAATTTCCTATCAGCGAAATATTATTCGATTTGTACCGAATCACTTTTCTTAATTCTGATCTCTTCCAACTTTTTACTGTTGGTCTTCATTCCCATTGGATTTTCTACCTCATTCATCTTCATGTACTTTTATATTATTCATCGTTTCTGTTCCAATTATAAATCCTATTGGCACATGTTTATATATATGCATATATATGTAATAATAAATGATGAAATGAATCGTCTGAATGAAAATAACCGAAAATAATCCGTACGTATATGGTTGCGGCACTGTGTGTGACGGTCCTTCAAAGCTAATCCTACCAACCCGTTCCCGGTGACTTGTAATTCTCCCCGCGCGCGCGGGCGACCTCACTCACTCGAGTCGTCAAAAAGTTTCCCGTTTGATCCTTGCCGTCATTCCAATTTGAAAAATAAAAAAAATTCATAGATTTCAAATAGAATAAAAAAAAGAACTGTCTATGAGAGTCATATGCGCAGGCACACATTTCAGCTCATTGAGAGCTCTCAACTGTATTATACAGTGAAAACATCTCGGGCCCAAGAAAGACTATATGAGTCTTGTGAAAGAAAAAGCAAAGAGGAAAATAAGAGAAGCGACAAAAAAAATGGTAATAAAAAAATAAAAGAGGGAGACAGTGCGCCGCTTTGTATTATTACACGGCGCTAAAGTCCCAAACATGAAAGCTCGTAAATGCAAGCAGCAATGTGCGCCACTTGCTTTTGCACGCTTGCGATTTCATCGGGTGTCTTCACCATACATATATAGATATATATTTATATAATTTCATATATGCATATATTTGTGTATATATATTGTATACATACTCAGCTGGATTTGACGTTCATCGTCGAGTACTATACGAGAGACCGAAAAAGAGAAAATGGGGAAAACAAGAAAGAAGTGAGAAAACAATATGCATAAAAATATATACATACATGTAAATACGATCGAAAAATGTGATTGCAAGAGACAGAAACTCTATACCAGAAGCGGGTTCTATTTATATTTATATCAAGATGTGGAACCCGCATTGTTTTGCCTCAACTATATCAAAATCTATTAAAGAAACCATCACAACTTAAATTTGGAGAAAATTGAACCAATATTGAAATTTATTGTATTTTTTTCTTCTCCCAATTGAAATTTTCTATCTTATCGTCCTAAATGGGAAATATTGAAATAAGAAGTCATGAACTGTACAAAGTATCAAATATAGACCTTTCAGTGTGTCTGTATTCAATAATGAAAAAATGAGTAGTAAAAAGTATTGTTGAGGGCGACACAAGTTTTGATGACGGACCTGGTGGGCTCAGGGTGGGGCGCATAAGAGGGAGAGGCGGGAATTACGGGGAACGTGCGTTTTACCCGAGGACGAACTCTCGTGGCCGTAGTCCGACCACGGTCGTAGATGTAGAGACATAGTTTTGTGTTGTATGTATAAAAAATAATAATATCCAATTCGTCAAGAAAGGAAAAACGTCTTTTTTTTTTCTTAGAACAAATAAACACAAATACCGCAAAGATTTTTCAATAAATTCATATTATTAGGAAATGTTGTAACTTGCTCGTTTCTTTTTATTGAAGAAAAAGGAAGAAAACAAACCAATTGCATACAAATAAATAAATTTTATTGATTTTTTACAAATTGTATCAATACAAAACACCGATTTACAAGTGTACTCGGTAATTAATTTTTGTCTACACACACATTTACACACACTTTCTTCTACACTCGATATCTTCTCTATAAATATCGTTTATAACTCGCGCGTCGACGCGACAAAGTGAACAACATTTATACACACACACACACACATATATATATATATACACACACACGACACATACAACAGTTAAACAAGAAGGGAAAACATACGGCTCGTTGATCAAGTGTATTGTGTATGAGTGATTGATTTCAGTGGTAAATAATTCAAAGTGTGTAAATGAATAGTGTTCAAAATTGGATTTGACGAGGAAAAAAAATTAAAGTGCAATTAATGCGAGTAGTGTTGAATACATCTAATACGAGTAATTATTGAGATTGGAGTGTCAGAGGGGCGAGTGAGAGTGTGAATTGGGTGTGGGGTGCAGAGGAATTGACAGAGATATAAATTGGTAAATTGATTGAAAAAGTTGTTAACCAACGATCGAACAAATTTCTGTTTGAATTTGGAAATTACATCGGTCACAGTGGACGACAGTGACGACAGTTTGTACGTCTGTACGCATGAGGGTCCCATGGCTACCGGATTGGTGAAGTGGTGGCGAGCAAGGTTTCTCGCTGGCTATAAGCCTTTTTCCGGTAACAATCCCATTTTTTCTTTATGTTACTTATGCTATTGCGCATCCTCATAACTAATGTTTTCAATTATTTTTATACTTGACGTGTAGTTGAATGGAAAATGGAATAAAAGTTCTGGTCAGTGGTTGACCAGGTCCTCTGATGTCTGCTGATTCTCTTTCGATTTCACTACTTATATCATTACGGATTCAATTAGTAATATCATCATGGAAACTTGTAGTTGATGTCCTATTTAAAGACAAAATTGTTCCGAGTCGATGACCATGGTAGAAATATTCAATTGAGAAAATATGAATAGCATAGGATTTTTCGTGATGAGTCGAAGATATAGGGAAATATAGAGAAGCATGAGACGTTGGTTTCGATTGGTAAAACCAATATTAGGGCGTGTATATTAATGTTTATAGTGCAATTTTATTTTATCGTTAGAGTCGGAAGAAACAATTGTATTTATTAACGAATTAACCATTAATGATGGAATTCGATTAACTAGAAAAGGACCCGCTAAAAAATATCATTGTTGATTGGTAAATCACACACAAGGGCGTGTACTTGACGTTAATTTCCACAATGAAAATATTCTCGTTAGCTATACAAATTCGAGCTATAGAAATTCAAGCTGAAACCTATGAATAAACGTGAGGTTTCTATGAGAAGATTAATAATCAGTTTCGGAAATTGAGCATAAGTCATGAAAACTACCAAGGCACGTCGGTTTCCATTGATAAAACCAACATGAGGGAGTGTATTTGGCGCTTATATTTACGACAAAGTGTTTCTTACGGTTACGCAACTCTTGTTAAAAAATCCCATTGATCCAATAGAATAAAACAGAGTTCCTACTGGTGTTTCAGAAATTTGGTAGGCAACAAAGGAGCTGAATAAGAAGCAACGGGATGTTTGAAGTAGAGAATACAATACAATACAAAACACGAACACGAGCACGAACAGAATAAATTAAACATATAGGGTAAATGGATATTTTATTATTCTAATTTAGCTATTCGATATCGGAAGGGCAGAAAGAAGTGAAGAAAAATACCCGATGCTCTTCAACACTGGAAACAGAAATGTCTCTCTACGAATGCTTTAGTAAAAATTTTCAATTCAACAGTCTTTATACGATAAACAAGAAAATTCATTAATGAATCCAGTTTTTCGTATAATAGTAAAAAAAAATTGTTCAATTATGAGTTCTAAATGGGTAAAGATAGATAACAGCTATAAATATTAGAAGAAAAGGTAGATGTAAATTCAGAGTACCACTCCCGCTAGAACGAAGAATTTTAAATTAAATTAGTGAATCAAAGTCACGCACATGATTATATAATATTCTCCATTCACGATTCAATCCGGCCATGAAGGATAACATTACGGCCTCAAGGGTTTTCAACTTTAAATATGGAAATAAAAATAATTTTCATGAGGAAGCTAACTGATAGTTAAACACCACTGTGTATATAGACAACTTTATGACTAATTAATTTCACCCAAGTTTCTCCTCTATTACTACTACCACCATCTTAGAATTACTACTAAACAATTAAATTGCGCAATTATTATTAATTTCTTTACTCCTGCGCCGTTCAACTTCAATTGATTTCAGCACTCTTGACCCGCAAATAAATCGTTTGGGGTCGCATGACGTATAAAGCGAGTTAAACACGTACACTTACAAACTTGCATACATATGATAAAAATCTATGCACAATTCCTACATTTTCTTGGATGCTTCACTCTAGCACAGAAATTCTTTATAAATTCCTCTAACAGCCATTCGTCAATTCTATATTTCTGTGTACATACACATTCAACTTGGGTTCTTATATACTTTTCCGATATCGATTTCGACGAAAGTGGAGTATTGATTGAACAGAGAGAAAGAGGGTGAGAGAGGCGTAAAGAGGGAGATGACGTTGCGTTATGCGTCCGGATAATCTTTCTCTAGGAATTTCGTCTCACCGATCGCCATCTGGCAACTCTCACAGGGCGATCTTTCTACTTTTATTTTCTCTTATTCTCCCGTCGTCTTCGCCATTCCCTCCGGATGTTTTAGGCAAGAAGAACTCGCCGCTCTTCGTTATGCGTTGTGTGTCGACATTTTATTTTCCCTCGTTTCATTATTATACACACATATATTATCTTTCTTCCTTTCTTAGATCCTCCATTTCTCTCATGTCGGCACGCTTCGTCGTAATTAAAGCAGGCGAAAAGGAAAGAAGAAATGATAATACCATATATAATTATACAAGCGACTGAGCGAATTCTTTTTTCTTTTCTTCTTATCTCAGTATTCTTTCCTTTTCTCTTTTCATGTCGTCATACAAACATTGAAGGGTGACTTTATATACAAAGTAATGGCTCTCTTCCTCGATCGTTCGCGCAGTAATTGAGGGGTGAAATAAAGGGGTTGCTCTGAAGAAAGATCCTTTTTGTTTTTATCGTCTCTTCTTTTGGTTTTTACTCTCTGGTGAATTCATTAGCTTTGGGGTTGCAGTCAAAGGGCGGCGACGGCGCTAACCTTTCCACTATGAACTCACCACTTTTATCTCTGTGTTTGCATATTTGAATGTTTGAATACATGTGAATACGCGAGTTTATCCTATTTTTCCTCTTTTATTTTTCCAAGCGGTTTCATTGCAAAAAGCTTTTTCATATACATACCCTCGGGAGAAAGATGGGTTTTGAATTCTTTCATCATCACGCCTGATAAACAATATTTATTGTGTAGCAATGTTGTATGCATATATACATTACACTATAATGGTGGCCGTTCTTTGCTTCTTATTCAACTTTTTACACCCCCATTGTCCTGGATTATTAATACACAAACAAGAAGCTATGTCTTCTCTATCTTCTGCATTTTCTATTTAAAAATACAAAGTATATTTGATTAACGTTCTTTGAATTTGCGTTTTTTGTTACTTGTTGCCTTCAATTATTTTTTTTTTTCACTTCTTCCGTTCTACAACCATATGTGTTATTTTATGTGACATCTCGCCCTTGTTTCAATCCTCCATATACAACACGGTCGCTACTCAACATTCCGGCTAGTCAATGAACCGTGTGTGCATACTTCCGCGGTTGCCATGTTGTGCATATACATGCACATAAAATATACGAGTATATATAAGTATATAAACACATGTACACCCGCTATCTCGAATGGGGTATATTACAACAACGGGATGGCAATGTTTTATAATGCATATATATATATATGAATTAGAAATAATATATATATATATATATATATGCGCGTATAAGTATATGGACGATGTATTGAAAAAAGTTTGCGAGAGAGCAAATGAAAAGAACAAAAAGAATCAGACAAAAAAATTAGAATAAAGAGTGGTGTATATGAGTTAGAAATATGTACACAGTGGAAAAAAAATGAGTGAAGAATGGAAAAATCTAACAATAATAAATAAATTGAGAAAAAGGAATAAACATTATGGAGAAGGAGAGCGAAAAAGGGGCCCAACGAAATCTCGTGTCATGACAAGCAGAATTGGTCGTAATTAACTGAAATTCTTGGAATAGTGCGGCGACTGGAAGGTGAGCTTCTGGGGTACGCATAACCTCGTGCAACAGAAGAATCTTCTCCACCGAAAATTCCGGTCCCTTTCAAAATGCTCCGGCAAACAAGCCGACTGTCGCCGCACCTTTTTTTCTCCTTCCTCCACTCTTCTTATTCTTCTTATTCGTATTTTTATCCATCTCGCTCTTTTCATATATACAATATACCATTTTATTCTTCCATCACCTGAAGGACGACCTCAGTACACACATTTGGATTTAGTTTCGTTTCCACCATAAATCCCCTGAGGGTCGTTTTCGGCATGTAACAAAAAGCCCCCAATGTGAACGATCTCTAACGAGGAAAACTTCCCCCATAATGGCTGTCAGCCCCCCTCATTTATTTTTTTCTTCCCTTCGTCCTCCATCTCATTTCAACACGCTCATCGATTTCACTCCCTCTGCCTATTTTTGCTGTATGAATATATTTATATATGTAGACTCTCGATGGTTCCATCAGTCCGTGCATTGTCGGGGGGGGGGGACGGGGGGGGGGGGGGGGGGGGGGGGGGGGGGGGGGGGGGGGGGGGGGGGGGGGGGGGGGATAGTAGAAAGCAACGCTGCGTGTGGCTCGTTCAAGCAGATTATTCGAGAAAAAGATAGGGAGACATATAAAAGAGGAAAACTAAGAAGTTTTCTGACGTAGTTTTATCATAACACAGGATATTTGATATTAGTTTCAATCTTTGATACAGTTTCCTACAAACTTTACTCATTTGGAAAAAATAATTCGAAACTTATTATTGGGAATTATTCTTGGAATGGTGTAAGTTGATTCGTTAGACAAATTGAAGTACTTACAGAGGTCTCAATTTTGTATTTGCCATCAGTGCAGACAATTGTAATATACAAAATTGTAAGTAATGTGTCCATATGTAGTACAAGTAATCAACATTCGGAATTGGTCTTCCAACATGTGGACATATGGACATTAACAAGCTTGAACATGATATTCAAGTTGTCGTATTAGTACGACAATCTTGTCTCGTGCTACCTTCCATCCATGTCTGCACATCCACGTGTGTAGAAATCAATTTTGGAAACTGATTATACAGAATCAGTGTTCATAAATGGTTCATCATCATAATAACCTATATCAATTCTGACGATTGACTTTACTTTCCATTCAACACATCAATTTCTTTGAAAATTCTATGTCGATAACTAAAACACAAATGTCGCGTAATCTGCGCTGAGGGAATTGAACAAGTCCCAATAAAAAAAATTTTAAATTTCATTCATGAGTACACGCATTCAAGAAACAAGTTTGAAATAAGTTATGAATCGAATCAAGATTTTGTGAAGAGCACTGAAGATTTGATATTTATGAAAATCTTTACATGAATAAAATACCGAAATATCTAGAGAAAAAAGGATTTTGTCCAGTTAGATGGAGAGAAGTGATCTACATCTACAAATTTTGAATATATCACCAATCAATTAGCACCATTGATCATTCTTTAACCATTTATATCATCAAATCGACCAAAAAAAAATCATAAAAATTCTGAATAACTCTCCATTCATCAGTATGTTATTAATTATGAATACCAAAATATACATTCAGCTGATTTCGTCAGTTGCTCTTTAAATATACTCTCGATTACAGTCGTGTGTATGAAAAAAACTACTTCAACACTATCTGCTGTTTTCATTCTCCTTTTTTTTTCCTTTCCTGCCATGCCAGAGCTACCGTATCCATAACTTACTATTTCTGTGTCAATTAATTTCCACAGTCAATTAATCAAAGCCTTCCCCCCATTTTTTTTCCATTTCACGCCTGCTCGCGCAGACTGTGTTGAAGATTAATCGATTTTTGTTTTCTCGAGTTCACCGCATTTATGAATAAATAAATAATGTCGCGCAGTGCGGAAGAGGCAAAAAGGAAGAGGTATAAGAAAAAAAAGATAAAAAATAACAGCGTGAGTATATAGGCGATATATGATGACGATGAAGAGTAAGTGAAAGAGGAAGAGTGAAAAGATGAATACAGAGAATGGAATGGAATGAGTGAGAGATGATGGAGGTTGAAGAGTTTAAAGGAGAGGCAGAGGAGAGGCAGGGCGAAAGATCGAATGAAAAAAAAAGAAGGAAAAAAGAAATAAAGAAGATAGGCAGGCAGTACACGGGTACGTGGTAAGCGCGGACTCTGATGCGAAGTGGAATAAGAAGGAAAAGAGAGGCGTTTGGTCGGGGTCTCTCTTCCTGGAAGCCAACAATAATAGCGGCCCCAAGAAGAGAAGAGTGTTGCCTTCAGTTGACGACCGTTGGTTGGTGCCTTTTGCTTCTTGGAAAATACCTAGGATCGTTCGTTTCACCATTACATGTTAAATTTCTTCAGATCCATCATCAAAATTGTAAAACGATACACACACATACATTTATTCATTACTATCATTATTATCATCATTACTATTTCTATTTTTTTTTGTGTCATCGCGCCAAGTGCACATAAGTGTGTGATTGCTTTCAAGAAATAATTCTTCTTTCTGTGAAAGAAGAGAAACACATTTCAGTCATTTGTTGAAGAGAAGGAGAAACATTTGCTGTACAATATTCTTAATATTTGTTGGAACAAACCATTTTTATGAACACTATTAATTATCGCATTGGAATACGTTCAGTGTGAAAACTGCAGTGTTAATTTCGATTTGAATTAAATTGAAACATTGGAAATATTAATAAAATAATGAATAAAATTATCAATAAAATTCGGTCGAACTCTGGTATGGTTCGCTTCACCATTCTGTGTATTTGTATTGACAAAATGTGGTAGAGAAGGATGGAAAAAAATGCGGATTCTTAAAAAAAAATCGAGTCGCGTTATGTCGCGTCGCGGTCTTTTGCCTTGAACCACTTGTATTGTTGTGGCTTATGTAACATGACTGAACCGCGTCTATTCTATACCACCAAAGCGAGTTCATCGTCGCCTCTGTATATCATTCTGAAATATGTTTTTCAGTATTTACGTATGTATGTATGTATGTATGTATGTATGTATGCAGGTATATATATGTACATTGTCTTTATGTATAAAACGTATATAAGTGAATGCACTTCCTCGTATATGTTGCTTTTGTCCGTTAGAATTTATTTCTCTGGAAACCACGAAACAACTTACGAGCATTATATCTCTTGCGAGATGGAACGTGCTCGTGTTTTCTGTTGGCCACTCACGGGTGAACCTCTGCGGTCTTTCGCTTCATTCTGTCACACTCTTCCACTATATCTATCTCATATTGGTATCCCGCTGCGTTACTCGTCTGGCTCTAGAATTTCTTCTTGACGTTCACCATATACGTACATATATGTATGTATATATAAACGAGAAAATGTGTGCCGCCGTCTTGTGATACGTCAAGTCACAATTTCGCGTAGAGGATAAAAAAATACAATGCGAGTATATATTTGAAGAAGGTAGAGAAAAGGAGGAGAAAGATGAACAAGAAGGAAAACAAGAGAAAGAAGCGGCTTATTATTTCTTCTCGTTTACTTAATAATGTTAACCAAAAAAAAAAGTGAAAAAACTATTTAAATTATAATTTAATTGAGTACATTATTGTGTGCATGGTTGTTTTTTAGGATGCTGGAAATACTTATTAAAAATTACTGGAGATAAAAATGTTGGATGATTTTAAAATTTATTGGTAGAGGTCGGCGGCAATGCGGAACGAAATGACCATCGTGATACGATAGTGTGTGTGGGCATAAGAGGAAGAGTGAGAGCGGTGAAAGATAAAGAGTATGCATGAGATATAATGCGAGAAAGATAGATTTGGAAGGCCGACAGCAGCCAGCAGAGCGTATACACACGCAAGCTCTCTTTTCAGCATCTGCGCTCAGGGTGCGCGCGGTCAACTTGAAAGGCTTCGGAGAAAAATTTTTCAAAGAGAAATAATATAATGTGCCGTACGCGCGCGTCCAAAGCGACAAGAGAGAGAAAGAGAGGCCATCGCGCCTGTATAATGCGTGATTAACCGAGACTATAGTAAATAACCGAGACGAGCGGTAAATGTCTCGAGTGTCTGCCTTGACGAATCCGCATTACTCCTTTCTTTCATTCTTCTTTTTCTTTGACTCTTTTTCCTTGGTGCTTTTTTTTTCTTTTTTTCGTACTTCTGCATCTCTTTCACGTCCTTTGGCTTCTTCTTTTTGTTTCATTATTATTTTTTTTTACTTCACACAAGCGGCCGGTTTTGGTCAGATAAAAATAATTCCAAGACGAAAGGAAGATGAAGAAATGGATTAATGATAATAAAATTGCAGTTGTCGGTGGCGTTGCCGAGGGAAGCGATTCTGAAGAATTATTGGCGGCGGCCGTCGCGACGCCATGCAATAGTTCACCATTGCCACCAGCTACATCATCACCAATTATACCGGAAGTATCGACTTTAACGGGTCATAGTCCAGTTTCATCGCCGTTGCCACCAACACCAGCAACAAATCATGTCGATGAACAAACTCCCATTCCTACCACACGACAACTCAGCTTTGAGGTATTCAAATGAATCATTCTTTCCTCTATTTCCTTTTGATAAATAGTTGTTTTCGAAGCTTTCTTATGTACATTTTAATGTATAGATAGATATCATTCGTTTGTTTGGAGTATCTCCTCGGATGACTAGCCCGGCGGGATGATCAGGAAGATCTAATATATTGACACAGTGTCTTTGTTTGATGGCTGATTCACAAGATTTACGATAAAATGTCGCTAATTATTAACAGCGGGGTCATTCGCGAGAGAGAAATCGTGGTGTATTTTTCCAGCTGAATAATATGGGCAACCAAATTGATTATGAATCATGTTGAAAATTAGGAAGCATGGATTGTGTATTAGGTTTTTGTTTTGTTGGAGAGATGAAGATTGGAAGAGATTATTGATGTGGAACTTTTTCTTTTCACGAATTACTTTCGAGTATTATGAAGACGATTTGATGAATGTCATTGAAGTCAAGATTGTGGTAGAAACATTGTTGATTCAAATAATTAGAACGTTGATCAATTGAATATCAAGCAGTGATAGGAATATTTTTGTAGGTCTGAATTTTCCCATTTTGTTCCATGCATTCACTTCTTCGCATTCCTAACATTAATCGCATTGCCCTTTATTTCACCGTATTCATCATATGACATTGTGTACAGTATTATATCATAAATCCTGTTGGTTTAAGTATATGATTGAAATGTCACTGAATTTGATGACGTTCTAGATTGACCTGCGAAATTTCTGTTTTTTGAACGGCTGAGATTTCATAATTTTCATAATATATCAAAGTATTTACAGAGAAATCAAAACACGGTGATATTTTCTAAGCATGTACATATTCTTGCTCGCTCTATCAGACGAATCGGAGCAAGTGTTACTCTAACGTTGTTTAGAATTCATCAGAATACAAAATATAATGTGCCTAAATTTGAATTCAGCAGTTTAATGGAACGTATGTGTTTTTTCAACATTCTTTTTAACAGCTCTGTAACTCCTTGATGCACATTCGTTGAAGCGTTATTTACATTCACATACTAAGATTGCATTCTTCAATATACAAATCATTATAAGGAATCAAAAAAAAAATACAAATAGTCAGAGATCTTCCAAGAAATAGAAATTCTTCCATATAGTAATTATATCACCGTAATATCATACATATATCTGAATGGCTAATCAAAATTCTACAAAACTACTTCATTCTTAACATTCCCTACAACAATCATCTTACGCACAATGACACAAATCTATTGACTAATATTGTAGTTGCTTCATGATCATCTATGAACGTTTGTTCCACATATTGATTACAATGTAAAAAATCACTTCATTGTACAAAATATCCCCCATACTTTCAAATATATTCAATTAGCATTAGTTCCCTTATTTTTTTTCTGTTGAGTAAATGACTGCACAACAATTGTCCCTGTGCTAATAATGTCTTCATCATTAGTTCGTTAGTCTAAAGCCAATGAGCAAAGCCCATATTTCATTTGAACCTTCAACATTTCTTCCGAACTGACAATGAGTCAGTGACGAATTCTTTCGACAAAAAGGAAACTCATGAAGTAAAATATCTCTTTGTGATTTTTCCAGGAGTTTGAGTGTGACGTGTCAGTGGCAGAAGGCAACAGACGGAGACAGGAATTCTCCTTTACTCTCTATGACTTTGATGGCCACGGAAAGATAACCAAGGATGACATTGCCGGTTTAGTCACAACCATTTACGATACATTGGGTGCATCAATTCAGGTACCGCCTTGCGGTAGTAAAACGATAAAAGTTAAACTCACTGTATCACCTGACAAAAGTATTGGCCAAGTTGATGGGACACCAATTGTCACTGCAAAAACTACAACAAATAGTCTACCCCAAACAACAACAACAACTACAATTACAAATGGAGCAAATACTTCATCATGCTGTCATGTCAAACCTGCTAACTCGTGCAGTCACGCAACACTCACAAGTCGAAGAGGAATACCAAGAAGACGACGCGTATTACGAACACGCGCTGAGGTAACGCATCATTATACATACGCAATATATATATAATACAACTATTCAAAAAATGTTATTACTTTTTTATTTTCGACTTTCTTACGAATTCTTATTCATTAAATTTTATCTTATAGCAGCCGGAACGAGTCAATGAATCGCACAGCGATGAAGATGCCGACAACGTTCCGGTCATTCCATCTAAACAGGAAGAATTACGTAGACGAGTTGGACCAGTACCACATTTACCAGCTTATTCGAATAGTTCTGAGGGTGATGTTAGTGATGATAGCGATTTGCCACCTATTATAACACCTTTAACACCACTGGTGACCAATCATCGCAAACGTAGCGGATCAATGCAGAGACAACAATTGCTTGAGATAATACAAGCGAATATGGAGAAGAACAATCTCAGTTTTCATGCATCTAGGTGAGTGCAAGAGGGCAGATATGTTGAATAATGTTAATCTATGAATTACGTATTCTGAAAAATGATCGTTCGAAAATTATCAAAAGTCGTCGTTGACATTCCATCGATTTTGCGCAAAACATGAGTATGTCGGGTTTGGAAGTTTCATGAGTTAGTTCGTTATTTGGAAACACAATTCTACAAAATGCAATTAAATATGATGCAATGGAATGCAGTAGTAAATATGAAGATGCATCGTGGGCAATTACTTCAAGGCACACCAAAATGCCACTTTCATTTCACATTATGATGATAGAAAATTGAAGAGCGAAAAATTCAAATGTATATTTTCTTTTATGCGATATCGTATCTCGAGATCTCCAGCTTTTTGGAGAAGTTGCCACACTCGAATACGCCCATTGCATCGAATTGACAGGAATTCGGTTGGTGCTAATGTATCACTCAATTTTGGAATAATTTACGATGTATTGAGTAAATATGAAGAATTAATTGTTGTAACATACGAAAGGTCCTTAGGAACTGTCTGCATTCATCAGTTACTTCAAAGTTTCGGAATGACACATTATTCAGAGTGTATTTTCTCTCTCAACTTTTACAGAATAGAATTCATATCAAAATTTATGTAGATTTTTTTATCAAATATAAACATTGAAGTTGGGCTCTAATACACAAATTTGTTTAGATAAAACCAATCAGATTTCAAGTTCCTCTCTAGGAATTTCATTGAATTGAAAAATCTTTAAGTATATTTCGCTCATTAAGTAACAAAGCAACAAATCTTAAAAAAACAAAAAACCTCATACTCTTAATTGGAAGTGTTATGCATATTGGCTCGCTGCCATCTGCGCAATAATTCGGGAGATAAATGCGATGAAAGATCTGAATTGAGAAAAATTATCCCAAGGCTTGAATAACGACAAAAAATGAAAAATAAATACGATGATTGATTTCACGAAGAGTAGAAGCTCGTCATGATAATTATATGCTCCAACTATCATGCTCGAATAAATGTTATCCAATTAATAAAATTATCCATTTGTTTATGTTTGCAGGAAACGACATCAAAGCGAACATCTCCGCATACCTCTTCAGCGTCCGTACACAAACGAGTCAACGAGTAGTCCACCCTACGTACAGAGGAGTAGACCACCGTCTGTAAGTCGTCAACCTCCGGCCTATCACAAACCGGTTCGAGAATATTCACATCATGCAACATCTCTTCCGAAATTACCAGCGAAAGGTCGAGGAAATTTGCGAAAAATACGAAATCACAATCACCATAATACAAACGGACAGCAATGTAATGTTGATGTAATATCGCCAAATTCGAACAAGCAAGTTCGAAACAATCTTCAATCATCTCCACCAATTGTCACGCAAAATATTCTAAATCCCGATACGATACACAATAATCATGGAAATATTATTAATAATCATGTTAACAATCAACGTAACGACGCGCAATATATTCAGTCACAACAGACACAAAGTAAAGCGAGTAAAAAACATCAATTGAAACATGCGACACGTGAACAGGATCAAGCGCGAGCGATGGCACAAGTTGTACGTTGGTTGGAACGTGAATTCACACAAACTGCAGCTGCCACAACTACAGCCGGTCGACGACACGTTCATGAACACATACACCATCATTATCATCATTATAATACTGAAGCATTAGTTTGAAAATGGTTTCAGTCTGCCTGTTTCGTCATAACTGACGGATAAATGTTACCAAAAGATTTTATGGTACAATAATGCTGACCCAAAATGAGACGAAAATGAAGAATTGCGGCCTTGTTCGTGGCGTCATATTTAAACAATGTATGAAAATTAGGTAATGTGAATTATTTCTCATTAATTTTCAAAGTCATTTAGCCATGTTTTCCTCTTTCGAATTTTCATGGAAACTATAAAAAAATAATGAAAATGAAATCGACAATACTAGAGTATAGAACAGTTTCAATTGAAAGAAAGGAAAAATAATGATACTAAATTGGAAATACTAAAAAAATGAAATAACTACTGGATAGATATTTGACTTTTCTCTTCACGCAATTATCATCCACGGGTATTGTGTACGAGAGTGTGTGTGGAGCAGTTTGATTGCGAATTGAATTAAGATATGACAAAATGTGGCTGTTTTCAGATTCTGTCATCGATCATTCAATATTGTGACAATATTTTTCCATTAGTCTCAAAACAGAGTATTAATAAATATATTTAGTTATAATAAAATATAGTATTGAATGTGAAATAATGAAATGAAAAAAAATAAAAATTAGTAACAATAATAATAATAAAACGAAAATAATAATAATTCTAATGATAATAACAATAAGAGAAAGATATTATTATATTATAAATCAAGTCCTGGCTATTCTTTTGGATATGATCGTATAACCAGGACATGTAATTTTGTATTCAACTTTGTAATCTCTGTATATATTTTGTGTAATGTTCTTTTTTCTATCGATATTTATTAAAACACTTTTTTATACTATATCTATTGCGTTGTCAATCAATATTCCTTAACTAAAAATCCTCTTCACTATTCTCCCCTTTTTTTTTCTTTAATTTTTTTCTCCATAAGACAATAGCGGATAATTTTTTTTATTTCCGTTCTGCGAAGTGACAAATAATTTTCATTCGCTGGTATCTTTTCACAATTATCTTTTCAATAAGTCTATACAAGTTCATTTTTGTTGTTTCCCATGTGGAATTTGTGCCCAATAGAGAGTGCAAATATAATCGATAACATCCATCGTTACTTGTAATTTTTTACTTTTTTGTTCCGTATGGCTGCAGGCCGCATTCAAAGAATTCAACTCATCTTAATTTCCTAGTATCATAATTATATTATAATTGTAACTTCAAATACAAGATGATTTGAAGCCTGTGTTATATGTACGCCAAGGGCACTCTGAGTTATCACGCAAATTATAATTTTATTATGGTGCAATAGGAATTAACAAAGTAATGAAGCATTTCTTACGTGCTCTCGTGAAATGCTAAGCGTATTGCGAGATTGAAAAATACATAAAATGAACAAATGTTACATTATGGAAGCTTTTATACATGCCTACAATTGATGATTATACATGAAAAAAAAAAAAAAAAAAAAAAAAAAAAAAAAAAAAAAACCTATACGACAGGTGAGAATTCAATTGAATTATCAAACGGAGAGGAAATAGGAGAAAACCGGATTACATCAATAGCTTTGATTGAAGCAATTAGCTCTAATTCCAATTATATCTATTTATAAAATACAAATAATAAGAGGATAAAAATTGGAGCGCGTGTCAATTTCAGCACTTTGTTCACCCAGAATGTCCAATAGCTATCATAGACTGCGGCCATTCTTTCACATTGTCGTGACATTCAATAAAATTCGATTTGCAATCTATAGTTCCACCCTCCCCTTTTTTTCTCTCTGAAGACTTTATACATTATATTTTCAGTTGATTTTTATTCATTCATTATCTAATTTTTTTTTTTTTTTTTTTTTCATTTTTCTTTTGTTGTTTCATTTTCATGGAAATTCTTTCTGCCGTGCAGTGTACGTATACATATATATATACACGAAAACGAACAGAGTGTGAGTGTCTACATGTTTTGTTTTTTCTCATCTATATAGAATCAATTATCTCGGCGTTTAAATGAAACCTAGTTGACATCTTGAATATTATTTGTTCAAATGGTAAACAAAAGAAGCATATGATGAAAAATTCAAATAAAGAAAAAGAATATATACTCCCCATTTGTTTCGCAAATTTAATTCAACATATTAATCTTCACTGCAAAGTAATTGCAAGTATTTCAAGCATTATTCGAATGCTCATTTCATTGTTAAAAATTATATATATATATATAAATGTTAAAAAACCATCCAAATATTGATATGAATACATTGATTTTTTATAACTTAATGCGTACATTAACAAATCAGAATATAGGTTTGGTAAAATATAGACTGCAATGCGCTGTTTACCTGCTCAATATACAATCTTATCCAAATCCCTAACAGAAAGAGAGAAAAAGGAATAAAATGAAATATAATATAATAATAAAATGTATATAATGTATATGTGAATCAATTAACGTTTCCGAAAAATTCTGATCAAGTTATCAGATGATGCCACATACTACATTTTTCGTTTTTTTCTTGCTCCTAACAGAGGTACAATTGTAATATATTCAAGGTGCCACTCTTTTTCCTTCTTTTATTCACACGGCTCTACTATCGGTCGATTGAAACTCTAGCGATTAAATTTTTATAGATTATGTATTACCGTTTTGCAACTCGTACGGTATTATTACATAATAAGAAAACGCAGTTTAAAAGTTAATTACAATTCATGAGTTATGTTTTTATGTATTAATACAACACTGTGGATGATACCTTTGTATATGATCTTTGTTTTTTCTTCTTTACATTTTCAAAATAATAATCTGTATTATATTCTGATAGTTCATACAATTAATCGTAAATGTGTTTGTAGAATAAAAAAATGTTCTTCTTTCATTTTTGTTAACGTAAGTATTTCGTCTTTTTTTTTCTTCCATTTAATCATGTCATTATTAATTTTTTCCAAGGTTTTTCTTTTCGTCAATGTGTCGTATTGAGCAGGATGCGTTTCAACATGGCATACATGTATTCATTTAGTAGTCATACAATGAACCTGGCGATTTATTATTTTTATTCATTCTATTTCCAATTTGTATTACTTCTTATACTTTTTTTTTTGCATATTCTGTATCCGTAATCCATCTCCAACTCGACTACTCTTGACCATCATCATTTCGTGTTTTCTTTTTCTATTTTGCAGAACACATTCATATATTCCTCAAACATATATTTGTACATATTTTTTTTTCTTCTTTTTTTTAAAGTTTAGATGAAAAAAGTGAATGTGTTTCTTCTCCTCGTTTCTTTTTTTTTCTTTTCTGCTGAAAAACCCAATAGAATCTCACGAATGATCCACTTACAACATCAAAAATAGACTATTGCATATGGTGCATTGTAATGTGTGATTTTAAACACCCTGTGGAGATAATTATTATCTATTCAAGGTATATTTTTCTTGTTATTATCATTATTAATTTTTTTTTCTTTTCCTCTTTTTATTTGCATCATACTCACACACACGCGCACACACATTTCATGACTTTCTCCGTAGTTAATTGTTAAACAAGAATCCGAAACGTGAATAATAATATTTTGAAATGCACAATGTCATTGCAAAAAGCTCGCGATGTGAAAAAATCTACAGTCTAATATTGGTCTGTGCTATTCAATATTTTCATTTTCCATTTATTCCTCCATTTTCTTCATCGTTTTTTTGTCTCATGTCGGTAACTGCCCACTTACGTCTCGCTGAATATCAGTTGTATTCTAGTTCCTGATGATGATGATAATATTAATTATGATAAAAAATAAGTAATAATAATATCACTAATTTCTAGGACGCATATCAACTCTCATAAAACGTCAACGTTTCTTCCTTTCATTCGTTCAATTATATTCTTATCCTTTTTTTTTTAACATGACACATGCATATCACATTGATTTCTATTATCCACGTATCGGATCTCGATGTATTCATATTTTAGTAATGGACATAACGGGGCATATTATTTTTACGCTCTGCTACGTG
Organism: Meteorus cinctellus; assembly: GCA_030523045.1. Lineage (NCBI taxonomy): Eukaryota > Metazoa > Arthropoda > Insecta > Hymenoptera > Braconidae > Meteorus > Meteorus cinctellus. The sequence goes on along the minus strand of JAPYZF010000524.1, from coordinate 56,010 downwards.
ATTTGCTGCGAGAAGGTGACGAAGTTTCCTTCGTAGTTGCGATCCTTGCGGTTGTAGCAACCACTCGTTTCGTTCGCCCTGGCGTGTCAGCAGTACTTCTCTCCTCTGCCGATTGTGCAGACCCTTAAACCCGAATATCAAACACTGTTCGTCCACACTTCTTCTCTTTTTTTTTGCATATTGTTTTTTCTTTTCTTTTTTCCGTTCATGTACTTTAATATCGATAATTGTTTTATGCAGGAAATTATGAAATATCGAGATAAAATTGTGGGGATTTGTTCTTTTTTTTTATTTGCGGTTACCAATTCGTGAAATCTTTTGTGGGTTACTATTCAACCGATTTAATTTCAAAACATCACTCACCACGTAATTTTGTTCTCAATGCAGTTGCAGATGGATTGGTGGTTGTTGATTGTTTAATCGACTTTTTTGCCTCCGGCTTTTTGGAATCTGCATTACGCTTACCACTATTAGCTGAATTCGTCATTGTATTGTCACCACTAAATGAACCCATTTTCATTCCTCTATTTAGTGCACGTTTGGCGCGATTTGGAACTTTAGCAACCGATTTGGCAATAGCCAATGCTTTATTTGTCGTACGTTTTTTCATACGACTTGATCTTGGGGATGATTTTTTATCAGAATCTTCATCGGAGCTAGAGTCATCTTCAGAGGAAGACGATGAGTCACGCTTTGATCTACGTTGCCGTTGTTTTCCCGATTTACTTGCGCCTTTCCTCCTTTTTAATTGTGCTTCATCCTTGTATAGAGATAAGTCCACTGGTGGAAAAAAATATTTACGAATAACATTTTCTCATTAGTTATATGCTGTTCACTTTACTCTTGTACTATCAATTCTTCATTCGTTCATAAAATACTTACGTCCATCTGGATGTTCTTCCGTTACACTCGGTTTTTCAGAAACACCAGCTTCTACATCGATGGCGCGTTTTAAAATATTTTCTGTGCGTAATAATTCTAACTTCGTCAATTGGTATTTATTTTTATCAACTTTGTTCAAATTGAGATTCGTCAATATGCAATCGAAATCTGTAAAAGGAAGCAAAATATAAAATTTAGAAAATAACTTGGTATCTTCCAGTGTATGGATAAGATAGTAAATTTTTATTTCAATTGTTAATACCTGTGTAATCATAAAAATCAGGCGAATATATTTCACCATTATTTTTATCCTGTGATAACCAACGTATACGTATACGTCTGCTTGATTTGTATATATTTTGCATCGCTTGACAAACATAAAAGCTACCTTCAGCATTACGTACAGCCAGAAATTCAGCTTTGTAAAATACAATAAGTTTATCATCAGGATTCTTTGTCGACGGTGTTTTATTCAATGTTTTGACAATCAAGGCAATTTCCGGTAGTGGACTTTGATAAGGTTGCGTTTGGACACGAGTTCTCTTCGGTTTACTTCCGCCTTCAGTCACCAAACCTTTCAAATCTTTCAACTCACGTGATTTACGTTTAGGCGTTCGCACTATTGTGGCGACTTTTTGTTCCGATTTCACCGACGTTAACGGACTTTCACTCGTACTTTTTGTCGGTGTTATTTGTTTCGATTTCGGTAATATTTCCAATTTCACAGATGACGTATCTTCTATTTTCTGTGGTGATATTTTTGTTTGCACAGTGAGAGGAGTCGGCGCGATTGATGTAGTCGTAGTTGTTGTTAATGATGACATATCCATTTCCTTTGAACCATTATTTATCGACGTTTTCTTATCATCAATTTTAACTGGTACTGGCATTGCACTCACAACTGCAATCACACATTCATATGAAACATCGTTATTACACTATGAGAGGGAAAAAAAGCACTACTTAGTGATAGTCCAGAAAATATCAGAACACCTACCTGATGTTTCAACGATAGGTATCGAAAGTTGTGTCTCAGTTTTGATATCCTCTCGAGTCGATTCGATTGACGATGTTTCGGGACTTAAATTATTATTTCTATTTGTTTCTTGATTCTGTTTCGGTGGTATAATCAATGGCTGTTCTTGTTCAATAGTTTGAACTTTATTTGTTTCAACTCCATTAGTAATAGTCGTTTTATCATTAACTGGATCCAACTCTTTTTCACCACCACTGTTATTGCTAGTATTGTAGTTTGACGTTTGATAAATATTGCCTTGTGGCCTATGATCCTGTACCAAACTCAGTGGTTGACTGGCTGGCTGTAGGGTTACATAACTCAAACCAGTACCACTGAGGGGCTTCATTGCACCTGACTCACCTCCTGGCACAACTTTTTGTGCCATAACATTCATTGGCAATAATGAATGCCCCGATGCGGCTGGTGATGTTCCTACTCCAGGCATGGATGACTTTATAGCCGATGTGCTCATGCCCTCTCACAGTGCCACTTAATCAGGCACTTCAAAACCTATAGAATAAATTCAATGAGATAAATTTGCTCATTAATCAATATGCAGCCGAAGTGGTAAAAGAAAAATAACAAACACCACCGAAATTAAAACCACATATTGTTCGCTTGGCGGATTAATGGTGGAAATATCGAGATAAACGTAGAACTGTTATGAAATGCACGATATTGGCGGCGGGAAGCGAGGGGCGATAGGTAGTCAAGAGTAAACATAAACATGGTGCAACCTTTTTTCCACAAAAGTTGGAGCACGTTATATACCCTCAATATATTAATTACTAATATTCTTTTATAAATATATGACGATTATGGTACCTTTTACTATTAGATAATGTGAAACAAGCGAATCTGAATGATGATGTTGCGTTGAATGTAGCTTCGATGTTTGTTGGGCTACGACCTATACCGCCACGGTTAACTCATCTTTTTCTGGACTTTTCCCGCGTATAATTCCCGCTTCGCAGCTACCATATGAGAGGGTCACTACGACACATCGTTAATAATATTCGTTTACGTGGCTTTGATATAATACGATGTAAACAATATTGGTGCAATACTGCGCGTTTAATGAGAAATGCCCTGGGTTTACCGCACGTAAAAAAAACCTGGAATGCCAAGACGTTAGATGGCGTCGGTCCTCAGACGCCATATGTAACGCGGTACGTTTTACGCGACGAAAATTCCAGTAACGCTTTCTCATTGGCTAATATCAAAATCCGCCACCATCATTTTTGTATGAAGTTACCGTTTACATGTATCGGTGAATTATCGGCCATTTCACTTTAAACCGCCATTTTGTGTCGTGCCCATGCCAGCCATTTTACAACGTAATGCCTGTTGATAACAACAATTGTTACCGACTATGGGCAAAAAATGATATTGCAGGAAGAAGAAATGACGTCATCGTAGTTGAGTTCATGAAAAGGTGAAATGATGGCGTAGGAGATGCCGTTAATGATGAATTGAGGTTAGATTCTGTGGGATGTGGGTACGGCACCGCAGTTATAACGTACTCGAATGAATTTTTGATGGAACTGTTGGAATTCCTTCCGTTTCCGGTCGTAATTGCAGGATAACAAGGTCAAAAGTAAATCGGAGGAAATGCGATCACTCATCACGGAAAACGCAATTGGTTTTTCTTTCAAAACCTCGATCAGCAGCATGTTTGGTCGTTCTTAGGCCTGGGGCACACACTTTCCATAGCCATAACCATAAGCGAAATGGAGCTTCGTGATTGGTCGAGCGCCTATGGAGCCATAATTATTGGCAGAATGGGGCTTCGTGATTGGTCGAGCGCTTATGGTTATGGTGATGGAAAGTGTGTGCTCTAGGCCTTACGGGTGACGAACGATTTCATGAACCCCTGAGGAAATCATGATGAAAACCAGCGGAAGATGCCACATGAAAAAAAAAAAAAAAAACGGGAATGCTAATGAACGAATTTCGATCAACAACGACGTAGTGACCAACCAGACTTCATTTCTCATCCGATCAATCGTCTGGATGGATTTAACTATGATGGAATTTAAGGATTTGAGAAAAGTTGTTGAACTTTGTCACGATTTTCTAGGTTGAACAATTCGCGCTGTAATCGTGGGAAGCGATTGTGCTGCCACCTGCCGAGTTTAATCACTCACAAACTCGTCGTATTTTGCAAACGCATCAAATGTATTTTTTGTTTATCATGTTACATTCATATTGACTTACTATAATAGAAGTCAACAAATCAACAAGAATAACAAGAAAAGCAATATTTCTACTTGATATTGAATTCAGTTTATCTGATCTCCATTTGACACATTTATTTATAAATAACTTCATTTGTATGTACTTCATTCGATTGGTGAGTGGTTTTTCTATAAAATATGTGATCAAATTGTTAAAAAATTCGTATATTTCTGTGCCAGATTGAATCAATCAATCATTTTCGCAATATTTGATACTTTTCAGGTTAATTATGAATATCCAACCGATTCAACAACCTGGTGCAATGCCGATGGGACAAATGCCGCAGCCAACTAACCCACAATTGGCACCCAATCCTCAACAAGCACAACAACAACAAGCTCAACAGCAACAACAAACTCAAGAAAAATTTGACAATATATCGAAAGTGAAATCGCTTGTTGGTCCACTTCGTGAATCACTCGCGATAACATTGAAAACAGCTGCCAATACATTGACACAAAATAGCTTGGTTGATAATGGTTCATCAAAGGGTGCAGAGTCACCCGATCATCGGTTTAACAAAAATATGGAAGAATTTTATTCAATATGTGATCAAATAGAATTGCATTTAAAAACATCAATTGAATGTTTGTCACAGCATTCTAGTTCATTACGTTATTTACCAATGTCGGTCATACCTACAAGAACTGAATCTGTTCCTGCACAAGAAGGACCAGCATTAACTTATCCACAATTTTTGATGACTGTCAAAGCTCAAGTGGATTATGCACGTGATGTTCATGATACGTTATTATCAGCAGCACACACAATAGCTCCAGGTGAATAATATTCACCAAATTCATAAATGTACAACGTAATGAATGTATTTGAGCCGAAGCCGAAGCCAAAGTCCTCGTGGGATATTAATACTTAGCGTGAAACTTATCGCTGTGAGATGAAATATTTGTAATTCCAAATGATAAGAAGGAAATATGGGAAAGTATTAAACTAATCAAAAAATTTTCCAATTTTGGTATCCATTTCAGATTGTGTCTCACGGCATCACGATTCTAAGTGTAAATACAATCATGATTCGTCCAATTATAATACAAAAATGCATATACGGAATAGATAGAGAATTAATTCATATTCGTACGTCGATCTAATCAAATAAGATTTTTCTTCATTGTCTGCGTAGTAATATGAAATCTTTACTTCGGTGAATTCAAGTACATACAAATTTTTTTCTTTATTTTATTTATGGGCGTGCAGACACCAGACATTATAATATTTAATCGGAGTGCGCAAAGTATGACTAAATACTTCCATTTGTGGCAAAATGATTGTTATCGTTGGATCATTACCATCACCCCTTTACAAGTGCAAATAAGTGTTTACATATATACAATTCATATTTATAATAAGTTAACGACCGTAATGAGCGTTGTCACAATTCAACTGAAATATTCTACACACTGAGCGCAAGAAAAAAAAATCACACAAGATTATTTATATATTTCAAAGTCGATACACTGCGTTACACCGTTTGTTTCATATATCGTTGGTTTTAGTAGGTATATAAGCGGAGCAAAAAATAGAGTGGGAGGCTGAGCATGACGTTCAGTTGCTAGAAAGGCATACGATTAGAAATAGCTATGGAGCGGACTATTTTCTCTTGTATGCATTAATTTAATTTTCCATTTTTTTCTCTTTCTCTATTTACGGTTTAATCTTTCAGCTGAGACAATTAGAAATAGAATATTTTTTTAAATAAATAATATTCACAATAACATTTGTTTTATTGCAATAAAATAATTCAACTGGAACATAATGTGTTTCGGTATGTTAGACATATGTATTAATATTTTCGGAACAAAATACACTTGAATGCCGATTTAAGTTTAAAACAAATGGCCTTTTCATTTCCTAAGTGTGTGTGCTATTATTAATGTCAGCTGTTGCATGGTGCCGCACGATTTTCCGTCGGTTATTATAACATCATTCTCTCTCGCGCGCGTTACACTATAACTCTCAAAAGTAGTATACATATCAACTCTATTTTTATCAGTATAACTTTAAGAGATGTCTATGTCTATCCTTGCGGGTGTTAAACATGTGACACAATTTTAAATTGTATAATTCTTTGATATTTATTTTCGGTTTAATTGATTCTATAATATATACCTCAAAATAAAATGCACCAAAAATATGTATTGCGACAATAAAATGAATACAAATCGATAATTTGTCACGATGTTTCAATGTATATGCTGAATTATTTATTTTATCGTTTATAAATAAAATGACTTCTGTTTTTCTTCCCGTCCAAAAAAATGGCCTGAATGAAATAAAAAACTTCATAAATAAAAGTTATATCATAAAGTAGTTGTATAAATGGCGATTCGCATTATAAATTGCATCAATAAAAATCGAGCCTATAAACATATAGTAAAACCGTATTGCAAATTTCCAATTACTCTTTTCATTTGTCACATAACGTTATTGTATACAACATATGATGATACAATATAAATTCCAATCCAATTTTTGACTTATAAATTGAATAATTTTCATATAATTATCAATTACCGAAATTTTGGGTGCTGAATTGTAATGCATGAACGTCATTACAATCTTTTTAACAATATTAACTAAAATCTGGGGGGGAAAGGCGTGCAGGAAACGCTGCTGACAGTTGGATTGGTGTTTTGCCGCCGCGCGCTGTTCAACGATTCGAAAAGGAAGGACCACCTCTGTTCACCATATTTGGCAAACTTTTCCTAATATGGTAACGTCTACTTCTAAATATGGCAGCCGGGGACGCCCTCTTACAACGTCCATGTAACCCTCCGCGCAATATTGAAACCAAAAATAAACGTACATAACCTAAGAATAAGAAAAAAAAGTTTTTCACTTATAGTTAAAGAAAAATTGCCTCAATTTTCTAACCTAATTATAATATAAGGTTATTATAAGAAATAATTGTGTTTGGAGAATATGGAACTACTTTTCAATGGCGGGCGTAGTGAATGGTGGTGGGAAATAGCGTGTGATACGACAAGCAGAGTTACTCGGTGGCTTTGCACGTAGGTCAAGTTACGATACTCAATGCGCGTTCAGTTGGCGGGGAGCGCTCGTATCGTGCGCATTGTTGTTCTCGTAGTTGGCCATAGATGGTGGATCACGTGGCCGCTAAACACGCCGGCGATTTAACGCGTCATTATTTTAGATATAATAGCAATAGTATTAATTTATATTAAAAAAAATAGTAAACATTGAGTGAAGGTAGAGCCGTGAGGGGCTATTTTATATTAGATGTGCGCGAGTCCGTGATGGACAACCCCAGCGGCGGTAGGGACAGTCGGTACGCGACACTTGGATACAACATGGGAATGATGGGCAGCGACACTGGCGCCGAGATGTATGGACGTCCGTCTACGTCTCAGCTGGCGGCGGCTTCGCAATTAGCCCGTAGTGGCGCCACTATGATGAATTCTGGTGGCGGTGGTGGTGGCGCTGGGGGTGGCGCCGGTACAACGGGGGTTGTCGGTGTACAGAGAGGGATGAAACGTTCATCATCTGATGTATGTTATGATGATGGAAATGCAAGACAAATGGGACAGGGTATAGGTATGCCTGGTGATTGTGTACCAGATAATATTGATGAATCGTTTACTAATTTGGGTGCGCCGAAGAAATCACCGCCGTCTAATGGTAAAAAGACCAAAGGAAGAGTTAAAATTAAAATGGAATATATTGATAATAAATTGAGGAGGTATACAACTTTTTCGAAGAGGAAAACTGGAATTATGAAAAAGGTTTGTAGGAATTTTATTTATTATCTGTGTATTTGTTATATTATGAGGTTTTGTTTAATTTTATGTGTGTATGTATGGATGCGGAAATAAATGAAATGTTTTTTTATCGAATAATGATGAGTGATTTTTTATTCTTTGTATTTTGTAGATTGGCGGTGTTTTTTTTTGTTTGAAGAGGGTTCTGCAAATGGATTCGTTCAGAGTTTACCGGAGATTCTTTTATTATCACATAATTTTAGGAGTCCCCTCGTTTGCAATTGGACGTTAATGTCTCAAGGGCGAGTGGAAGTTGGATTGCAGACGAAGGGTTGATATGGAAGATTGTTGCATGCATATTTTGGAGTAGTAAAGATTTTAGGCCTGAATTCTTTTATATGGGAATTATGTGAGCTGTTGATGGGGCTCAATGTTGATTGGTAAACTGGAGAAATAATAGTGTAGTTTTATTGATGAATCCTCTAGTCTTTGCAAAGTATTTACATTACAGTACAGAATTTTGCATGCAACAATTCTCTGGGCTAATGAAGTTCATAAATACGAAAAAAAAAAAAAAAGAAAAAAAAAAAAAAAAAAAAAAAAAAAAAAAAAAAAAAAAAAAAAAAAAAAAAAAAAAAAAAAAAAAAAAAAAAAAAAAAAGAACGAGGTGAAACATAAGATAACTGGAGAAAAATAATATTGGACTCGAACTTATGTCAGAACTTGAATGTTGATATGCAGCTTTTATTATTGCTTTTCTTTGTTGAGGTAAATAAAGGTAATCATGGTTTTCTTGCGTTCGGATTTTCTTCTTTATTTTTTCAATAGGAATCATAATTGATTTATGAGAATAGCAGGTTTCAAATCGATAATTTGTTTGGATAGATAAAAACCAGTACGCATCGCTGGAGTTTTATACGTAGTTGAATGTAACTATTCGAATTGTGACTCTTCTTTTTATCATCCAATGCATTCACTCAGAAAAACTGTCTCATTAATACTTTGTTTCTCGATAGGTGATTTTATTCAGAAAGTGTAGTTGGTGATATCAATTCATTCAGAATTTTTAACTACTCGTGATCAATATGTATGATTATTGGATGGAAAATGTGAAATTAATTGGATGCATCATTTTTATTCAGATAATTTTCTCTGAAATTTGTTGGGTCGATGTATGTGATAATCTAATTACATATTGAATTGTATTGATTGAATTAGTAGATGTATCATAACGAGATTCCAGTGGAATGTTGAAGTTTCTCATGACTGTGAACAATTATTTTGAGAATGGATTGTTTCACATGATGATGGTGATACATAATCTAGATTGACTATTTTACATCTATCAGTGATTTACATCGATGAAAATGATGAAATTGTTGAATGATTCTCAATAGATGAAATTGGACAACTAATTTGAACTAACAAATAAAACATGACTCGAGATGGAAAATTTTTTAGAATTTATAAAAGTTCGTTCATTCTGCACAAAATCAAAAATCATTTTTTTATCTCTGTCATATATTATTTAGTTGACAAACCATTGAATGGGCTCCTTTTTAAGATTATCAGAAGTTCATCTTCCCGTTAGAAAAATAAATGGCCAGCCCAATATTTCTGGAAAAATCGTTTTTTTTTTCTTTTTCATACATAACTTTATAATAGATACAAATACGTCATGAGTGTGGAACAACGTTATCACAGTTGTTCGCCCCACATGTGAATAAATAAATACTAAAAAGTTTCAATTTAATGAAAAGCACATCATATTCCAATGAAAATTCAGGACCATTTGAAAATCGCTTCTTTTCATTCAACGGGTGCATATAAAAAAGTAACTTTGATAATTATAAATTAATTTTGATTTCAAAAAGTTATATCAAATTTATCTTAAAGAAATTTCTTATACTAATTCAAAAAATTGGATCACTCTTTAATAATTGACAATATATCGACCGAGTGAATCATTTTCTTTTCTCAAGACAAGCAACGTTGATTCGTTCAGTTTCTATGAAAATTTCAACCTACCTGGAATTAATATAACACATAAAGTTGATTTATGTGAATGCTAAGTCCGACTTAGTTCTGGTGCGGACTGATTGAATTGAATTATTACGTCAAACATTAAACACATTGTTCTAAATATTGGCCTACGTTTATATTTAGTTAGGAGGTAACTTTTCCACGTATCGTAAATCATAGAAACATTTGTAGGCTACGTGAATCTGAATCAATTTATTTTATTATCCATAATTCACATCTTTCTTCGTTAAAATATCTTCAAAACTATTTTCCAACTCATTGACACATATGAACTAATTCAATTCATTTACCAAGGGTGATAAGAAAATTGTATTACCAAATCGATCAATTATTTAATCATATGGAATTCACTTCTATTCACTGCAATGCGAGCCAAATGAAAAAATTCCAGGTCAACGATCTGTTCCATTTTCAAAACGCTAATCATCAAATTTGCCCCCAATGCATGGCAGTAAATGAAAGACCAAAGGGATTCATCATGAAATCACATGCAAAAACATTTGACTGCAATAATTGGCTCTACTCAAGTCAGCATAGCGAAAATGAAAAGACCTGAAAATTTCCCATGTAGTAATTTCATTTATAGATTAGACTATAAATACGATTATAATGGATGAAAACTATTAATCAGTATAAATCGTAACTGAAACTGATATCAATTACAAATCATTTCAATAATTATTGTATGAATGAATATAAAAATAAAAATCTATCAATCAATTAACTGACATTAAAATACAATTAATATTATTGAATATTTTACAGGCGTACGAGCTGTCGACATTGACAGGCACCCAGGTGATGTTGCTCGTGGCAAGTGAAACAGGCCACGTGTATACATTCGCAACGCGTAAACTTCAACCAATGATAACAAGCGAAGCGGGGAAGGCATTAATTCAAACGTGTTTGAATAGTCCAGATCCACCACCATCAGGTTCATCAGGCGATCAACGAATGTCAGCAACTGGTTTTGAAGAAACGGAGCTGACATACAACATTGCTGACGACGAGCAGAAAGTAAGACAACTGGTCTACGGCTCGCCACATGGTGGTGCATTGCACGGCGGTTATCCGGGGGCGGGAGGACCACCGGGTTCTCAGCACGGGCCACCCTCTCACGCGCAACATGCACAGCATGCGCATTTAATAGCGCATGCGCATGCCGGCTCGCCAAGCTCGCATCTAGTACCGTGCTCGAGTCCGGGACCGATGCTAGCTGGTGGACCATATCAACAATCATGTCCATCGCCATTGCCACCCCCGCACGCAGCTTATCATCCCCATATGTCGCACTCGCATCCACAACGGTAGTCAAGAATTATTTCAAATCATTTGCAAGCTTGTTATCATTATTCCGTTTTATTTTCTTGCAAATTCAATATTTGAAAAATTTGGAGAAATTGATGATTAATGTTGTCGAAAGGTTAGTAATTCTCAGTATTTATATTTGCGATAATGACAACGATTATATTAAGTCCAAAGACCTCAGTGCTATGATGCAAAGATATTTTTCTTGTTTATTTCGTTGTGTTATTATTTTTTTTTTTTTTTGATTTGACTAAAATATCCTTGGGGCTCTATGTAAGAGAGGATTCCTATTCTTTTGTTTTCTTTTCTTCTTTTCGATTGTTTTTGCATTACACATGGTCCATAGAACAGGATAGATGGTGTTGAGGATTATATTATTTAGTTTAATTAGAGAAAAAACGTGAAAAAGGGGATGGAAGCGAGAGATATCAAACGTACACGCGAGTGATGATATTTTAATTTAATTGTACAGTCATGTACTTTGTTTTTCACTTTTATAATATATCTACTAATATTATTTTATTATTTTTCTATCACAACTATTTAAACAATATTTATTAATGTACTTTGTTGAGAATTGTACATAAAGAAGGGAGCGTTACATACGTTTTTTATTATCCTTTTTTTTAGTGTGGCCAGCACATTAAATTTGTCTTTCAAATTAGAATTAGAGAGAAATTAATTGGCCAATATATATAAATACGTCCTTATCTTACACTATTTTTCAATCAATTCAGCACCAATTTTTTTTTTCGCCACTTCGATGCAAGTGATATAACACGAATAAATTAATTAAATAGTGTGATAAACCGTTTGCAACATGGATGCGAGTGCGAAATGGTATTATAAATAGTAGAAGAAAAAAATGAGGATAATGAAAAAAAAAATCCCGGTGGTGCACGCTTGGCGTTGTTACACAGTATTTGTGGTGCATCGTTTTATGTCTTCTCGTGCATATACTTTTTTCTTATGCACTGTACATTTTTGTTTTTTTTTTTTTTTTTTTTTTTTTCTTTATTGTGTGTGCTATAGTGGCATGTGTAGTTTGCTCATTTTTTGTTCTTTGGTAGCTGAAGTAGCAAGTACGAAAACGGAAAAACAATAGAAAAAAAAAATGAGGAATCAAATAATTTAATTCTGTCTTTTTAATTCTCTACTTATATGATTTTTTTTACGAATCGTTCTAAGCAAAAGGAAAAAAAAACATCAAAAACCAGTAACGCTGTTTAATTGTCGACATGTACGTGTGCAATTTTCCCTATTTTTATTCCGTCCATGTGTGTGTGTGTGTGTGTGTGCTTCGATGTGCATGTATTATATCTACGCAAACATATGATAATACAATTCCTCATTCGTTTGCATTTGCAATTGAGAATCGATGATACGTGATAAAATGTGAGATAAGAAAAAAAAAAGAAAAGTGAGAAAAAGTGAAAGACAGATGGAGAGAGAGAGAGGAAGTGAGATATTTTTAAATATTGCAATTGATGGTAATACTCCCTCATCCAACAAATAAAGTACAAAATAACGGCGACTTGAATGACGAAATGAAAAATATGAACAAGAACAATTAGAGAAATTGCATTTATTCTTTCAATCAAAGAGCGTAGAAAATGGAGAAGAGAAGAAAATAAGCTACTTGGGGATGATTGATTGATTCATCTCTGGCTATATATTGTATCACATGTGTACATATGTACTGTAAAATACTGTGATAATATTTATATATTTGCGATTATAAAACCAATTTCTTTAACAATATAACTGTAAGATTTTTTTTTTCTTTTCATTATATGAAATGGCATGCTACAGATTTCATTGTAGATTTGAATTGAAGTTGATGAAAGCAACAGAAAACTTGAACAGTGAAAAAAAATGTTCACAGACAATCTGATACTTATGCTAGTATTGATGATATTAGTTATTAGTTCGAATTCATTTTGATTTGAGGTAGGTATTTATATGAATCTTTTAATTTGTCTGTTCTGTTGTATATTTTTTTTCTAGATAAGTTCTTTTTTTTTATATATATATTTATTTGTTTGCTCTGGGTTGAGTTGCTTGGACAATGTGGCATCATTTTTATTTTCTGTATCATGCCTCATGGTGTTGTTTTTTGCGTGAATGTTTCCGCGAGCAGGCTGAAGTATCCTATGAATATTGACATATTTAAATATCACATGAAAAACGTTCGTAATCATCTCTCCTAAATTTTTTTTTTTTTTTTCGATCCGCAAAAGGTAGGTGTTCCCTTGATTATCTTTTGAGCTTCATTATTTGAATGCACTATTACATTTTTTGCAACGTTCATGCTATCTTTATACAATAGATCATGTGTGTTAATCATTTTTTATTTCATTGTTATTGCGGTGGTGTTTTTTTTTCCACTTCGACTTCAACGCATTCACATTGGGAAATAAATAGTCAGTCACTTTCAAAATACGCACGCTATAACATGTATGAGATAGAATGGCAAAACATTTTTCCACGCACGAAAAAGGGAAAAAAAAATTTCTCCATTTTTTTTTCACATTTATTTCATCATTCATACAGAGAAAAATAAATGCAATACACAATTCCATGACCACGTACGGCTAAAAAGTCACTATTATATAAACTCACTCTGTTGATGATTGCTAAAGTCGGCATTCAACGTGGAATTACATTACATTATAAATATATATACACATCAGCCACACCGCACTGCAGTATTATAACGATTCTGATGTGGTTAACAAATAATTAGTAGCAAACTTCGAATACCAATCTCGATAAAGGAGTACAGTGATTAAAAAAAAAATCTTATTTTGAACAGAAAAAAAAACTTGGCATTTACATTCATTAAAAATTTATTGAATGAAAAATGTCACCAGCTTATCAAAGTTGAGAATTAGAAGAAGAAAAAAAAAAAGAATTGGCCTATCATGAATTTAATGAGAAAAATAGTCAAGTTTGGGAAAAAAACCTTTTGCGTACAACTACAATTTACCAAATAATTTCTATAAACAATCTGAAGTTATAGAAAATGAAAAAATGGAAAGTCTAATTATCTGTTAAATCACAAATAAATAATCAATTTGTGTTTAAAAATACAGATAAAATTCTTACACATCACGCAAATTCCATCAAAACATCATTTAACGTCAAGGATGTGAATGAAAATTGATAGAAAGAAAAAGAAACTAATCATTGAAAATTAAGAAAGAAAAAAACACGGATTTGAAGAATAATTGAAAAATCACACAAATTAAATTTTTCCAAACTCGTAATAAATACAAATAATGTACAAGAAAGCACAACAAAATTAGATGGAAATTAGAAGAAGAAGACATAAAAATAATAATAAATATGGAGAAGAGGAGTAAATGAAAAAATGTTGTAACACTCTCGATTGAATTGAGAATTAACGAGTTAACAAGCTGGTACTAGTAGTGCATTCTATATTTGTGGCTGCGCATCAGAGCGAGCGGGAACAACAGTGAGACAAGCGTAAATACACTACCATGGATTTTATGCACAGGGAAGGTGCAGCCAGGTGTGCACCATGCCTATGGGCTTGTATAATACAAGACGCGTAAGGAAGGTGGAAAGCAAGCGTCCATATACGGTCACCTTTGTCAAAGGCGGCTCGTTGCCATATAGAGGCAATGTTTTCTGCAGCGATGCCCCAGACACTCTTATATAGGAGTGACTTGCGAGTTGGGAATGCTGCCTATTTTTTTCTTATTTATTTACTCCTACCTTTTTTTCTCATTTCACTTACTGTATTCGCGCAACTTCCATCATCAGTCACCGTTTGTCCACGCTCTACAATACAAACTCACAGTCGATCACCCCGAGAAAACTGATGATGATAATGTATGAATAAATGAATAACTCAATGAATGACTGCAATTTATGAAAATAAATTATTACTATGATGTTTTATCGTTAAAATCAATTTCAATAAGAAAGAGAATTGATTCCTCTGACAAAATCCCATCCTCGTAAATTAGAAATAATAGATATTCTCCGATGATTTGCTAATTATTGTTCAAATAATTAATATATATCAGATTTCAATAACGAGTATTAATAATCATAATAAAAAAAAGAACTTTTATGATAAATTCACAGAAATAACGTATACGATGAAAAAATAAATAGTACTTGTTAACTACCCGAATGAGGAAGTTATTGAAATGACCCTGAAAATCCATGATCGATTTTTTTATAGATCTCAACGTTTCAAGGTCCCCCCAACATATTCCGGTTATTTTTTGTTTATAGTCGGTGTGTGCCTGCACGCGCGTGCGCGTGTGTGTGTGTGGGTGCATATGTGGTTAAAGTTTATGTCGTACGATGACGTACAACTCATGACGCAATTTGGATGACCGATGGCGCCTTCGATAGCGCTCGACGCAACTTGGTGCTGATCAGGACTTGGTCCGATTCGGTCGTGCAGTTTTTTAGTTTGGATCCAAAAACATATTGGAAAATGGAATTTAAACGGGAGGATAGAGATTCCTGAGTAACTCGACGAGCGATAGTGATATATTTATATGTGCATGTATCTATATACTCTGTCATTTTCCCTTCGCAACACAATTTTCATAGATAGGAAGCAATTTTCAAACAGGCGATGTGAATGAACAAATAACTATCACTAGCATCAGGAAGTTCTTAATGTGATACTTATCAGTATCAAATATGAAAAAGCGATTCTGCAACTAAGCACCACCAAACAATATTTACTACTAGCCATGGGACACTCTACTTATGAGCCAGCGTAGCGAGCAAGCACAAACGACCCTTCTTATCAAACATAAAATTTAACTCGTGAAAAAAAAAAATAAAATGAATACCTGGTAAGTCAAAGACTAAAATCCCCATCATTCGAAGTGAAATGTATTCATATGTATCTGCATGTTTTTTCTCGTGTCAAAGCAAAAATTGAAAAAAATTACAATATATGAAAATCATGTGGGGTTGGAATATTTTGTGCATGTAAAAATAGCGCTAAACTAAATATTGTTATGATAAAAGAGATAGGAAGTATTTGAGTACATGTGCTTTCTTACTCCCCATTCGCAACCACTTTTTTCTCCTCCATTCCTCCTTTCGTTTTCTCTTTCTTTATCTCTTTTTCCTTCTGTCTGATACCAACTGCACATACTCGCTATTCAGGAGCATATTTATTTATTCCACACACACACACACACACACACACACACACACACACACACACACACACACACACACACACACACACACACACACACACACACACACACACACATATGCCTACATGCATACACACATACATACATACATACATACATATACATGTGCGTCTCGTCCAAAAATGTAGCACGCTTTTTTTTATTTCATCTTGCCCTCCGATGTGACGTGAGGCATGCTTGTGTGACGGGCTTCCGACAGCTTTTTTTTGCCATTTATATAGATATATATATGTGTGCATGTGAATCTGTACTTGACAGATTTTTAGTTTGATAAATTGACGGCCATTTGAAGTTGTGTGCAATAAATCGTTTAATTATTTGTTATTTTCCGATCGAATATATATTTTATTCCAAGTTTGGAAGATAGAATAAAAAAAAACATGAAGCAACAAATCGATAAAGAAAAAAAAGGAGAAAAGAATTAAATAAGGTTGATCATTAAATAGTATTTCTATGTTGACAATCAAATTTATTTGATTATCTATTAAATGAAATAATCATAATTTTGTGTGATAATAAAAAATTGAATGAAGAATAAAATATGATAGATATTTATTCTAGATTTTATTGTGAATAATAAGAGGGGGAGAGATGAATTAGTTAGCAAGGAAGCGGGCGGGGGCGGGGGGGGGGGGGGTATAATGCTTGCGGAAATGTGCGCTTTTAACTGTAAGGGGTTATAGTCGTCGGCATAATCAGCCGAGCATAAGCTCATAAGAATTATTTCTTCAAGTACATGGAATATATATATGTATGCCGATGCGTCGGGTCGAGCGCATGATGACCTTATAAGGAGCGAGCAAGGATGCATCTCCTCTCCCCGCTATAGTTTATGCGTGCACGTATTTTATATACGCACGTATCCGGGGGGACTCATTTGACCGATCGGTTCGTCAATTGCAGTTCGCGAAAGTCACATTTTCTTTCATTTTTGTTTACTTATATTTTCTTTTTTTTTTCTTTCTTTCTCCACGTTTTATGTGTGTTTATTTTCGTTTTATTTTTATCTTTGTTGAATGATAAAAAAACTTGCAATACGACAGATAAGTCTGTGTATATTGTGAGACATCAACCTCGTAACCGATATTTAGATTTATATTCTTTCAATTGTCAATGAAGAATTTTTTTCCATCTTATCAAGAATGATATTAATTTTTTTGTTTTTTTTTCCAATTGTTGCAGGAAGAAGAAGCATCCCCACGTTCTGATATATGTGCCAATGAGAGTGAGGGTGACAGTAGTGATGGTGAAGCAGCAGAGTCAAAGCATCTGGTTAAAAATCACACAGGTGAGAATTTGAAAAAAGAAGAAAGGGGAGCGAGGGGGGAGAAAAAAAAAAAACAAGAGGACCCTCCCCCCCCCCCCCCCCCCCCCCCCCCCCCCCTCACTGGACTGGTAGAATTTCAGAGATTCGTGGCAAAGAGTATCAATGAGAGGGAAAAGAAAAAAAGAAAATGATAATTATGAAATGAAGTAATGGAAAAAAAATGTTTGACATGACACGTGCGAGACCACCCGTATACCATACATACACCATACGTGGAATGAACTAATTGGTCTCATGTATATATATACAGATATGTTGGTTACCTTCTCTTCTATAATTTTTCTCTAACGTATACGCAAAAGAACATAAAACACCAATAGTTTGGCTTGAGAAACATCATCAAATAGTTAGGTTGATGATATTGAATAGATAATTAAGTAGGATTAAATTTTACTTTTATAAAAATGAAGGAAATAATTATTAACTATTGGCCGTCCTTTTTTATTATTCTTCCATGTAAATAATAACGGGAGAGAATTGATCGCATTGGTTGATCGTAATAATGGATGTCAAATTTTCCAGTAATTAATTTCATTGAAGACAGAAAGATATCTGGGGAAAATGATGATCAAGTTTAGGGTGAGGATTGAAATGCTGATGCAGAAGAAAAAATGGTGGATATGATTTTTATACATTATGTATATCATTTTTAAAGTTGTGACTGCTTATGTTTATGATGATGACTCATCATGGACTTTTGAGAAATTGTAATTATTGTAATTTCAGAACAATTCAGGCTGGTTCTATTGATGTTTGTTGCCACATTTTATAGTGTTTCAATGTATTATTTATTGTGATTGTAGACGGATTTCATTCCAGCGTCGGAAACTTGCTTTGCTGGATTGATGCGCTGGAAAAAAAGAGTCATTTCAATATTATACGTCTCCAACATGTTCAGTAAAACATAGGAAAAATTTTGTTACATGGTCAATTTCTTCCCTTATATACATATCAGAATTATTCAATGAGCAACACCATGCAAATCAACAAATGAATATTTTATCCCGATAGTTCATTGCGAAATATGATAGAAAATGGAAGGAAAGATGATCGTCAGAATGTAGGGCCAACTTTTAGGATGATGTTCATCAAGAATTCCATCAAGAAATATTCGTAAGTGATCATCTCATATTTGTTCATGGTATTCGTTCGGTTGAATTCTCATTCCAAAGATACGAAAGACATATTCATTGATTTCAGATAGGAAGCGTTTGGGAAATGCTCATTTCTACTCGCCAATATTTATTATGACTTATAATTGTCATACCTGAGAATAGGTAGACTAGCCAATAACAGAATCAATGGTATTTCAAATTCTTCACAACTTACTGTTAATATTGCAATAGTTTGATTAGTTGATATGAAGAGATTGAATTAATAAAATCAAATTTGCAAGTGATCTTATTGATTATATGAAGAAGAGTGACATTGAAAATTGCTCAACTCGTCCCAATAAACATTTTTTCATTCTCATTTATTTCATGAGACTCAGGGATTATCTACTGAGTATTTCGAAACAATTGAATACTTTATAAATTTTTCGATGTCGACAAGAGGTGGATTTTTTTATCAATTTAGAAAATTAGAATTTATGGAGTGATTAGCTCTTGAAGTTAACATGGGACGATTTAATTATGAAAGAGTTCTGATTTATGGAGAGGCAAAAAATAATGTGGTTTGAGCTTACGTAGAATGAAAATGAAAAATGTTTTATTATTGTTTGATCAAATAAATTATCTGATGAGTTTGTTTCTATTTTTTGCGATTTATTGTGTTAACTCTCTCTGAATGCCAGGCAAACTCTATTGTCTGTGAATATTTTTCAATAATAATTGGTAAAGATCTTCATGAAAAATCTTCCACATGTTATCAGTCACTTCATATCCATTAATTCCAATCACGTTCAACATTAAAAACTTCAACAGAAAAAGATTCTCGATCTTTTGCAGTAGTATCTGCCTGAAAAGGAAACACTTCTGTAACAAGTCAAAATTATCGCCTTAATGGCAAATTTTTTTCAATTAAGTTCGATGAAATTTAAATTTCAAATACGTATAATATTTGCCATATATATTAATGCAGAATAATTGTAGAAGTCCTCGCGACAATAGGAAAAAAAGTCCATTGATGGTAGTAAGTCTAACTCGAATGAGGCTCATTTAATATGGAGAATTAAAACGTTTTTTTTCTTCGGATCTGAACATTTATTCAGTCTGAATGAATTCTGGTGATTGTGATAAATTGAATAAAATTATGACTCTTCGGATGTTTAATTACTCTCCTTTTATTGGTTGAATTGCAGTGAACGCTTTCCCAATTGTCCCAGTATCTGCAACATAATTTTATTGTATCAACAATTTGCTTTTACAAAATAAAATCAATAACAAAAATGATGCCAAATAAATTTCTTTTCACATAACACTAAGAAATTTTCATGCTCTATTCAGTCACGTAATTCTTTTATCAGCACACTTCAAGAAAACAGAATGAAATCTGATTGTAAATGTTTGAATGAGAATTTCTTGTTACGAATTATCTTTATGAAATGTCATCTTCTCTAATAGGGGAAAAAGGAGATGATCAGTGTAAGAGGCATCGAACAAGTATCGCTACATGTGTCCATAAAAATGATTTAATATCCCGATGTTGAGTAAGAAAAATGATTGTTCTTTTTTCTAGAATAGAAATACAACAAATCCCTAAACTTCACATTTACCACAATTTAAACACTACAAGTAAAATAACTTCAATCATTATATTCTCTTTCATTTCAATCACCAAATATTATCGCACCTACTTTCAAAATGGAATATTTATCAACAAAAAAAAACATAGGAAATAAATAAAACAGTTTTCTTTCAACATTCCACAATTTATGTTTAACATTTTACCATTTTGTATTTAAATTTTACCATTCAAATTTCAATGTTATCAATCGTAGAAAATCACCAATCATTTATTAAACTGGAATCTCTCAACAAATAAATCACCAATACAAAGCAATCGTTAAAAATAATTTGTGAACCAATAAAATACAAAATGAAACATAAGTAAAATGATAATTGCATATAGTAACGTTGAAATTAAATCACATTAGTATGAATGTATATAAACGTATACATAAATGTATAGTTATGAATGTATGTGTGGCAAACGAGCGCGCGAGATATATAATACGTGGTACACGCGCACAGCCGTGGAAAATCGTTAGAGTTACACGCGGCAGGGGTACTTAGAATGCGAAAAACGTGCGAGCGCGATGACGGGGTTGGCCGTGTAGGGGAGTCGCCGTAAGGAGTCGTACAGTTCAACGATGACCAAACTAAGACGACAACGCCGATGCCTAACTGGGAAGTAGGATCCGGTCGAAAGCCGCGCTCGATGCAGGTGTACACATAAATATCGATGCTAATATACCAACGATGGATCCCGGCCACGCCGCGAGTTCCAGAGGCAATGAACACGTTCGGTTATCTTTAACTGTCTGGAACGCCATGTTCATTTTATTGCAATGCCACTTTTTCATCTCGCAATCAAATACCACAGTGACTTTTCTTCTCCTCTTCACATATATATATATACAATCCAAGAGTTGATGTATATTTTTTTTTCAACGTTCATATCAAGAATTTTTAATGTGTTTGGAAGTTGTTATTATCTGAAAGATTATAAAATTATTAGTAGCTTTTTCTTAATTAGCTATTACAGGGTTTGTTAACTTGGGCTGGATTTTGTTCTATAAACATTGCGAAGGAGATGTAGTTGAAGGATTTTTATATCAAAAATTTTTATTCAAAGATAAAGAATAGTTGGAAGTAATGATCGAGAAGAATCAAATGGTGATGAACTCAATTTTCAATCGAGAGATTTATGAAGAAGAAAAATGAATAAGGATGTGTAAATAGACCTGATTATATTTGTGTTATATAGGGGTGCAAAATTATTAGAAAAGGAATGGAAAAAATTCATATTTATGTCGAAACATTACAAATTTAGTCTTTCAATTCAAATTATTAGTCTTTAATCAAACATTGACATTTTGAAAAAATGAAGGTAATGAATGATGTTGGAGAAATCAATGTACAAATAGGTATGAAGTAGGTTCCTTCGATTTAAAATAATGACTGCAATGTCATGTTTCGGTACGATATTGGAGACTGTCAAAGTGAGCAACATTAAAATTCTAGTCTCCACCTGGAACCATAAACAAAGTGAGATTATCATTTTTGACTGAATTCCCTTTATCAATTTGTCAGAAAGATGGAAACCAATGGAAAGACAATGTGGGAATGATGAAACTTGAATGAAAAAAATTACAATTCCCACACAAGAAATTCGATTGCAGAAGCTAACGTTATTATATTGCTGAGAGATTCAACGATACAAAATTTATCTTCATGATCAAATGATTAACCAAAATTATTACCGTACTCAACACGAATGATCAAAAGAGCAATCAAAAAATTTGTCAGCATTGAAAAGAATCACAAGTGTTCCAAGTAAATTCAATTATTTGGGAATTGCAATTGTAAATTATCGAACAGTCTTACCAATTCATTTATCTAAATACTGTAATCAGCTTTGTTAATCTATACATTCACCGCGTTATTTTCATTCTGATTATGTTTCAGGGCCAGTATCTTCCTTTTCAGCAGGAATAATGTATCAAATGCCACAAAGTGTTATGTATTCACCAAGTTCTGGTGTACTCGTGAGCATTGGACAGAATGGTCAACCAGTTCAAATTTCCCAAGACGGAAGTAAGTTTATACACACATGTATACATGCGTATATTTTTTATTATTGACCTTTTTACGTGTCAGCACGTACTATTTAATAGACGCCGGAAGTCCATGTATTCATATTTTTCACTCATGAATTATAATTCAATCGAGGTGTATTGTAACCATAAAACACCCATTTATTTACAGACATTTGAAAAGAATGGGCGTGTAAAGGAGAAAAATGCTTTTTCCCTTGACTTTTCTTATGCGACTCATGGGAATATTTTCATATAGTTTTACATAAGCCATTTCAATCTATCATAAAACAATTGTGGGTGTGTTTATTTGCCTTTTCCAGAATTAATCTACACACGTCTTGTATCCATTCTTGAATATCCGCTGTTCTATTTAAAAAAAATTATCCACGTGTGTGAAACTTCAGTTGGAATTGTACGAAGTCACTTAGAGTTGTAATTTAGTAAGATTTTTTTTTTTTTCAATGAATTTATTCGATATATTTCATTGTTTGTTCCCTTGATTGTTATTGTAGGTACATCGGCGATGAGTTCCGCGCAATCGAACCAACCGTTCATCACAATTCCTTTGAATGTGGCAATGAGTGCAGCTGGATTGTCATTACCAGTAACATCGAAGGGTCTGTCGCCACCTTGTTCGATAGCATCAACCGGAATTAATTCAGACATGCCTTCTGATCTTAGTAAAGAACGAAAGTGATGATGATTGTTGAATTCATTGGATTATATCAATAACATATTTTGCAATATTAATAGACTATTAGAATCAATTCGTAGATAAATGTTGGAAGAAGAAATTTGAAACCTTTTTTTTGATAGACTAAAAATAGCCATGAGACATTTTGTTATTTATTTCTATTTCATTTTTGGGTTTCCTCATAATTTTTGATATGGAACAAATTACTTCCATCATTTTTGGTCTTGTTAGATATTTTTTGGAATAATTTATTTATTATTGAAGATTAATGTCATCTTCATATGTAAATGTGTATTCAGATATGGAAACATATGAATTTCTTGCAGTTATTTTCTTCATAAACATCAATTGAAGTTATTAAATACGATTGAGTCACTGAACAACTTGAAGGTTTATATTTTTTTAGGAATAAATTTATTCAAAATGAAAATGTGGGTGTTTGAGGGAAAAAATTAATCTAGTCACTTTTTTAGTTAGTGAAATTCATTATATATAAATGGTTACATGATTTTTTCTTTCACTTTTGATGAATGATAATCTCAGATGAGTTTAATGTGCAAAATAATTACTTGACTCAGCTGAACAAAAAGCATTTCTTTCAATTTTTGTTCATTTGCTTATTATAATCGAAAATATTATCGTTATTATAATTTTGAGGTATAATTTTACTGTTACCGGTTGTTCGGAATTTGATATATAGAATGTCTCTAAAATATACATGAGTATTTTTTTTTTCTTCTGGTTTTGGCAAATGAATATTTGTATGTCGAAATTTTTCGCCTTATAATGCTAATGAATATGTGTATTAACATTTTCTGTACATATTATACATAATTAAGTGTGTGAGTGTATATTGGTAAGGACATATAACAAGTTTTGAATGCAATATACACTGATAAATATTTCAATTCCGGTATGTTTTGTGGTAATATCGGAAAGGAAAAATGAAGATTAAATAGAGGAAAAAATGGATATTTACAGAGTTTTGTAACAAACGTATATATTTTATATATACATACTTGTAGATTTTTTATTACTTGAAAGCCTTTTAAAAGTGTGTCAGGTAAAAAGATAAATTTGACAGATTAGGTGTTTGTATAAGATGCTGCAAATGAATGAAAATATATTAAGCGCCTATCACCAATTCTCTTTTCTGTATCTCTTTTCATACTCAATTTAGTTGGTGTTTTTTTTTTTTTGTACAATCACCACAATATTATTAATTAAGCGTATCACCCCTGTATATATTCATTGGAAGAAAAACTTTAGAAGAAGTAGAGTGATGAACAACTCTCCTGGTTATTGATGAAGCTCGCATTTAATTAGTTGAGTAAAAGTGTAGATGAAAAACAAACAAAAAATACGAAAGAAAAAATGAACGTGTGAAATGAGAGGGGCGGCGATGAAAAGTATTTGAGCATTTGAGTGGAGGTCAATTGACTCGAAAAATCTCCAATTCGAAATAAACCATTGTACTCTTGTAAATTTCTAGATTCCCCAACATGACATTTATATTAAAAGATGAAGAAAAGAATCCAGTTGCCATTTTATGATAGATTGAAAACATTAATGCAATTGATTATTATAATGAATAACTACTGGTAACAAAAATTCTGATTCAGTATAGTAGAGTCACAGGTTTGAAGAATGTTAGCTTACCGTGAGATTATATGAACGTTATCCGCGAATAGCCTTCATATAATTGTCGAATGACATTGTCCTGAGTGCGGTTCACCTCATCTCTTAGAGTCGCATATTTATGCAACAACTCTATATCAAACACAAGACAGCTGTGAGGATTTTTTATTCATTGTGAAAGACATGAGAAAACTTAAAATTTTTATCATTTTTCTCTGTATCAGATAAGTCGGATGTGACTTGATGAATTATTTATACCGGTGGACTATTCATCTGGAAGATGAACACTGATATACTTTTCTGGTTCAGGCAACAGAAAAATATTAGAGAAAAATTTAAAGCCTACTGTGTTCAACAATTTCTCTTTCTTCAATTTGTCTTTTACTGATCATCTCACACTTCGCAATTTCAATTGGAACCGAATTGCGGCTGATGAAACTACTATCTATGATTGTCATTAATGAAATTTTCTTTCCCAGTAATTTGCCTGCTTGATTCACGATCGATTCATCATATCTAGAAACCATATCATGAAAATGTTCGATATTTTTACTGCGTAGCATTAAATTTCTGATTGACATAATGTCGTGTGGTATAATAAATACGCAAATGTGATACTTTAATTATAGTATTTTGTCACTTAATATTATAACTAAAAAATTGCGGCATCACACCAAATTTATCGCCATTTCAAAGGAATGAAAAATACAGTTTCATGTAAAAATATCATGAGAAAAACATTAATTCAACCCTACATTTTAATTTCATATAAATGTGACTTCTCGCCGTCAATTTTCCCGTCATTTCGATTCTGCCATCTATCGCGCCATCTCGCACTGCATTACCAACTACCACCCAACTTACCACAAACGATTTTGTCCTTTCCAATTGAAGTCTTAAATGAAAACTTGAATATATGTATATCGACACACAAAATGGCGGTCAATGCTACAGAATAAAAATGTTCACGAACACGTGCGAAAAAAAAAGAACTCTGAACTCTCAAAACGCGATGCGTTTTAGAACGGTTCATGTAAACATCCGTTAGAAATTTGAATTTGTTGCTGTTATAACGGTTGTAACGAAATAAAAGAGCTTGCACGGTGACAAGACTCACATACTTCGTAATTTTTCTCCCATAATTTATTTTGTTTGTTTTATTGTTCCGAATATACAAAATCAATAAGTTACTGCATAATATATAAATAATGATTATAATCCACACATAGACTACATTTTTTGCTTAAATAGTGAATTAGTGGAACGAAAATATGTATTTCCAAGTGAGTAGACGCCAATTTCATGTGTGTACGTTGTATCACTGATTCATATTAGTTTATAGCTGATTAATGTCGATTATTTACCTCATTTTATCATCGAGATTGTAGATTTATATAGTTATAACAAGATATTCATGTGTATTTCGATTTATGTAGATAAATGTAACACCAAAAGCCAAAGAAACGCCAGGGATTGTTCATCAAGAGCCTGAACCACCAGCAAAGTTGGTCCTGGCTCCTTTCCAGCCACAAACACGTTTGAAGCTTGAGAGTAATATCTATACAAAGGCATCTACAAATTTAATCATAAAAAATCCGCATAATCGAGCATTGAGTGTTAGTATATTTATGTTTTTTCTATTTATTATCGATGGTATTTTTGTTTAGGTGCCGGATGTGATTTTCATATATTGAATATTCTATGATTATTACCTCTTAGGTTAAAGTCAGTAAGCTGCCATTAGACGAACGTACGGTTACTTTGAATGTGTCGGAACTGACAATAAGTCCTAGTAGTGAATCTACTATTTCAGTGACATGGACACCGAGGGATGTTGGTTGTTGGCGGGAAATTTTACAGTTCACTGATAGTCGTCGAATCAAGTATGATGTGGCCTTGACATTGTCTTGTGTTGGAGTGAAAAAAGGGTGGACCAAAGGGCCAACACGGACTCGAGTGTTGGCCCAATCTAATGAAATATGCAAAACAAATGATGGATCGAACAAAATGTCGCAAGCGTCAACAATGTTGGTGAATGTGGAGAATGTCAATGCACATTTAAAATGTGAGAATAAGGAAAATGTTGCGGGTGACAGCAATAGAATCAAATCAGATTTTAGGAAATTGATACCAAGGACAATCCATACAGTCGATAGTTCAACATATAATCATCAAAAACACTTGGTGGAAAACTTGGATATTTCACATTTTCAATTAACTCCTATAAAAACGCATATGAATTCGGAAAGAGTACCACATATACAAGTGCTGGATGCGACACCAGCGAATTCTACATCACATGATATCGAGCGAATGAATGATGTACCTGAAATACGGGTTTTGAATGCGACGGAAGTTGATTTTGCACCGGCCGATGCAACAATAATATCACCAAATAATATTGAAGATAGACCATCATTACGTCGTGAAACATATGTCACTACTGAGCCAAAATTCTGTAAAACAATGCCGTCAATTTACGAGACATGTGACAAAAGTGTCAATGATCCATTATCACCACATCGATTTTCAATGAAAAGCAGCCAAATTGAGAGAGATTTTTCCATGGTATTAAACGACATTGTGAGCTTCACAACACCGATAAAATCGATTTCACCGGCAGCACATTCAACAGGACGTAAAAGTGATTCGGATAGTCGTCATCTATCTGATCTTGATTCATCATCACCTGTTGCAAACAATACATTTGATATAATTGCCACTAACACCCCAGATCAATCAGCATCGAACGGAAGTTGTAGTGTGATTGAATCACCCAAATTAAAATGCACAATAAGAAATATTAGACCGAGCAGACTTACTACAACGTTTGCAAAGTTGTCTCCGACTTCAAATTTTCCGAAGATCAATTTAGTATCTTCATCACCGACTTCCAATATGGATTATCGACGAATCAGTTCAGCATCATCCGGTTTCTTGTCCAACGATGTAACTTCAGCAAAAGCTGTACTGGAAGCCGATTTATGGGCCAACACTAACTCTTTTCATCCACAATCGTCGTCAAATGCCAACCGTGACCGCTCCAATGATACATTAGGAATAATTGCAGAGGAAACTATAACAGTCACGAAGAAGTTAAAGGTCAAAAACACAACTACTCAAAATGCTCAATCGTATGTGGCTACATTGAACAAACCAGCTGGTGGAATTCGGGTTGAAATATCACCGCCTAAAAAAATATGTATCAATTCCAAACGTGTTGTAACGACAAGAAAAATATCACCATTAAAGCACAATAAGATAACCAAAGATAAAGTTGTTGTGCAGCACAATCAAATATTACGAAAGAAAGTTCAAGAGTCGAATACATTGTCAAAGCAACGCAGCAATGTTTCAATACCAGGTGTACGAATCACCAAATTATGCTTGTCTAATTTGAATGTAGCATCTGTTGCAAATAAATCTGGCAATATTAGCAATCGAAGTATTTCGCAACACAATTTTGGAAGTAACGGCACCATCAAGATTGAAAATCCAAACGATGTCATATCACGTGCACGAAATCGTGATCCATTCGCAGCTACAATTACAAAAGATCCGTTTCTCGCTCATAGTTTACTTTACGACGATCAGTGGATGCATAATCAAGAATTGGAATTTACAAAGTGGTTAAATGCATTATTAACACCGCCGGAGCATAGTGCCGATGTGGAAACTGCTTGTATTGACGTGGGAAAAGTTTGGCAGTCATGTCGAGCTAAAGAAAATGTCACGTTGGCTGAAACGAAAGAAGCAGTATCAGCAAGGTATCACAATACCAACACACGATTGAATACATTGAGAAAAGCCGCATGTGCTATGTTTGCACGCGATGAAGTCAAAAATGCATTGTCAAAAGTTGTAGGCTGTATTGAAAACGGGATTTTTGTTATAAGACAAGATCGCGACTTACATCGCGATATCGGTTTACAAAAAGCAATACTTGAATTGTTACTGAGTTACAACCCATTATGGCTGAGAATTGGTCTTGAAGTTGTTTATGGCGAAACAATACCACTTAATTCGAACAATGATTTGATTGGTCTCACGCGATTTCTCATTTCACGGTTTTTTTCGGATCCATATTTGGTTCAAACATATTCACATCCTAATGTTATAAGCTTCAAATTACCAGCATTTCAATCACATATGAACAAATTTTTGTTGAAAAAATTTCTCTTAATTGTTTATTTTCTCGATTATGCAAAGAGAAATAAATTAATTGGCCATGATCCATGTTTATTCCATAAAAAAGCAGTGAACAAAGACAGTCGTGCCATCTTACTGGCTTTCTCACGTGAAGTACTCAGCGGTGTTGGTGACATAACAAAAATTCTTCGTATGCATGGTTACTTGGTTTCATATAAACAAACATATTTGGATGAATATAATTATGCGGTGAAAGATATTAGCTCAGATTTACGTGATGGCGTACGCCTCTGTCGTGTCATGGAGCTCATCATCGGTGATAGGACATTAACGAGTCAATGTCGAGTTCCATCCATTTCACGATTGCAAAAAGTTCACAATGTTGATATTGCTCTAAAGGCGTTAATTAAAGCTGGTTATCAAATAACCGGTGAAATTGATGCAAAAAGTGTTGTTGATGGTCATCGAGAAAAAACATTATCACTTTTATGGCAAATAATTTATAAATTCCAACAGCCACGGTTTGAAAAGGCTGCGATTGCATTACAGAAATGGTGGCGAGCAATGTTGTGGCATGTGCGAGTGAAAAATTATCTCTCTCAACGTCGTAATAATGCGGCTTGCGTTATCCAACGCGTGTGGAGATGTTACTGTGCAAAAAAATTAACGCAACTATTGCGTGAGACGCGTGCACAACGTCTTAAAACTATGGAAAAATCCGTTCGAATAATACAATCGCGATGGATTCACAGGCGAAAAATGTTACATGTTCGTCGTGATTATATGGAGATGAAAGCCGCGGCTGTGCGCATTCAGAGGTGGTTCAAGCGAATTTGCACTAGTCGGCCGTATTTACAAGACCTTCAAAAGAAACGCCATGCAGCTATCATCCTACAGCTCCAATTGCGCGCCACAATTGCAATGCGAAGAGAAAGGATTGCATTTCAAAATACAAAGCAAGCCACAATGCTGATACAACGATGGTGGCGAGCCACATCCTTGAAAACTTCAACACGAAATTATTATCAGAAATTGCGGGCGGCTGTGATACTTGTTCAGTCTAAATGGCGTGCACGACAACAAATGAAAATCGAACGTAATTGCTACATGAAGAAACTTGGAGCAATTGTTAGAATTCAAATATGGTGGCGGAGTATCATTGTTTGCAAACGTTTTCGTAATGATTTTATATTGCAGAAAAATGCAACAGAAGTCATTGAATCATGGTGGATTCACAGAAAATTGATGCAAATTGATCGTCATGTATTTTTAGTCATTAGAAAAAACGCGACAAAAATTCAAAAATTTTGGCGACGGTATAGAGACACTAAAAATTACGTTTCCTCTTTCAATACATGTCGAAAAGCCACCAAGACAATTCAAACTTGGTGGCGATCAGTTAAATATTCCCGAGATTATCATATTAAGCGAAATAGCGCAATTGTTGTACAACGATGGTGGCGAACTTGGATAATTACCCGCGTAACATCATCTACATTTTTTCTATTAAGAAAGTCTACAATCAATATTCAGAAAACTTGGAGGATGAAGCTAGCAAGAAGAAAGTATTTGGAGCTGAAAGAAGCAGCACGAATAATTCAAACGCGATATCGTAATACACGACAAATGCAAGTTATCCATCGCGAATTTGTCACAAAGAGAACAGCCACCCTACGCATCCAGCGTTGGTGGCGAAGTTCAAAATATACTCGGCAATGCCAACGGAACTATGTATTGTACAAAAAATCTCTGATTTCAATACAACTTCGGTGGCGCGCAAAAACTTTTGCCGAATCAATAAGACGGGAGTATTTAAAATTGAAGATAGCTTCTATAAAAATACAAAAATATTGGCGGATGATTAAAGTTAGGCGCGCCTATTTGCGTACATTGAAACAACACAAAGCTGCACGAGTATTGCAAAGAAGATGGAGAGCCAAAAAGATTGGGTATGAAATACGTGGAAATTATATGAAGCTAAAATCAGCTACCCTTTCAATCCAGAGAAGATATCGAGCAAATAGACTTGCTCGTGCCAAGAGTATACAATTTTTGATTGAAAGACAAGCGACGATAATCATCCAGAAGAATTGGCGAATGTTCAAAGCTAGCTGCGATTTTCAAAAGCAGAAAAATGCTGCAATAATTATTCAGAACCAATGGCGAGCGAAAAAACTAGCCATTCAATCACGCCATTCTTTTGTAACACTGAAAAATGCTGTGATGACAATCCAACGTCACTACCGGTCGTTACGTATCAGTAGAATTATTCGAAATGAATATTTGATAACGTATCAAGCTATTTTAGCTATCCAACGGACCTACAGAGCAACGAGACTCATGCACCATACTCGACGGCGATATCTTGAATATCAAAATACTGTTGTATTTGTGCAATCAACTTGGAGAATGATCCGAGCAAGGAGAGAATATCATTCGAAAATTCAGGCTGTTGTGATTATCCAAAGAAAATGGAGGAATAGAGTTCTCGTGAGGACTGCACGGAATCAATTCTTAGTGTTCAGATCGTCAATCATTTTTATACAACAACGTTTTAGATTGAAGAGAATTTCAATGAAAATGCATGCAGATTACAGACATTTGCGGAAAATAGTGATTCGGATACAGCGAAAATGGCGAATAAAATGTGAGAAGCGTGCACAAAGTGATGAATATGTAGCAAAAATAAAATCCCATAACGCAGCTACGATTATCCAAGCGGCTTGGCGTGGATATAAAGTTCGGACATCGCAATCGGCAGAGATTCAAGAAATGCGTCATCGATCGAGACAAGCCACAAAAGCAGCAACACCATCAACGACAGTGGAGTATCGTTTACAAGCTGCTTTAAGTCTATTTCAAAACTTCACGAATATTGGACAGTTGTCAATGTGTCTTGCTTGTATTGACACACTCACTCGTTTATCACCGAAAGGTTGCATACTCTTTTGCGAACTTGATTTAGTTGATAGGCTTTATGTAATATTAGAAAAGTCAAATCGCTCGTTACCATGGATGGATGTTTGTAAGCGTTGCAGTAATATTTTAATCACATTAGCGAAATTACCAGAGACTGCGGCATACGTGCGTAAAATTGATGAAATGGAAACAATTGTGAGGTTGATGACAACTGCACTCAAATACGACGTTGATTTATTTTTACATCTTACAACATTATTTTGGTTGTTATTGAACAATGCGGAATTTGCATTGAATGTAAAAAATTCACAGCGCACTGTTTGGCTTTTGAAGCAATTGATTATCGCAGCATCAAAAAAAGAAACATCAGCAACATCGATAAAAACAAAAAATAAAAATGTTTCGGTGGGATCTCCATTAATTTTACTTCCAAATGTGAAACCCGATTGGGGATTGAGAACTCGCAGACCACGTTGTTTTACAACGATTCAACATGCGATTTTAGTTCTGATGGAGATATTCGATATCACTCCTATTTCATAAAAAATCCTGTAGTAGATATTAATTTTTATTTTATCGGCATGATGTGTGTTTTTCCATTTGAATGACCAGAATGTACGAAACGTTTACTGGAGGATCATGATGTCAATGAAAAATTTACTGTTCATTGGCTGAAATAAAAACTTGTATTGTATATATTATCTCTTGAATGTTGAACCAATTTTTTTTTATATCTGCAACAAATTCCAATATTTTTATTGCAAAAATTAATACTGTGGCATATGTTGCCGTTTTTAATAATACTTTTTATTGCAATAAATATAATAAACAATAATTATTTTGGCGTTACATTTTCATTAACAGTCAATTCTATACATATAATATTGGATTATAATATTTTTTTTTCAGCATAAAATGAAGCTGAGACATGCTCATTTGATATAAGTGATATACATTCGCAGCGTGTATAGAATAACCTGAAGTGTATAAAAGAAAGAGAAAACAGAAACTAGTATAGCAGCTACATTTGAATTTATGTATACATCAATTTTAATGCTACTTTGGGGTCATTCAAAAAGCAAATTAACGGCGAACCTTGAATGGAAAAAAAAAACAAAATAGGAATAAAGTGTCTGTGGCCCATGCAAAAAGTCGATAGAACATGAAAATGTAATAAACGCTCACCGCAAATAGCAGGCATTTCATTATTTGTATCACAAAATACAACAGTCCACGATGTACAATCGCTATGAATTGTCATTTATAATAATTATGTGAGAAATTAGATATGAATAGGCACGAGATTTTGTTCTTGTAGCTGCCATACCGGGCTATTCAATAATCAACCAATTTTCTAATCGCGGTAATTTCTCTGTGTGGAGTATTAGAACAATATTTCAAGTCTGTATCATACAATAATAAATCATGAATGTAATGTTTATTTACACAACTACTTTGAAAAGAAATAATAGTAAGAATAAAAATAATAATAATTTTAATAATGATAATAAAAAGAAAGCGCTTCAATTTTCATGTACAGACTTCAATTCTTTGATCTGCTTAATCAAATATGCTTTTTCATCGTTGAATTGTTCGTCTTCGGATCGATCGGTATGGAAGCGCGTTAAGAATTCAATCAATTTCTCTTGGTTTCGGAGTAAGATGTCCAATATTGGCTTCGGTTTATTTGGATTAGCAACAAATACCTATTTCAAAATAGTTTTTAGTATACGGAACAGTTTCAGTTTATAGAAGTAGTTATGGAATAATAACTCACCTTGAATACATGGAAGGCCTCAAATTGTATATTACGCGATTTTTCTTTCAGCATGTTCATCATCAATTTCAAGTTATCGGGATTCGATATATACCGAGTCATAACCTTAGGAAAGTGGAATAGATTGATGAGGAAAATGTTTGGACATAATTCAGAGATGTATTCAACATATGAATGAAAAAATAACTTACTGTAAAATTATGTCTGTCCAACAATAATTCTCCAAGCAATTTTAAACTCTGTCGGCGTGTTACGTAGTTTTCCGAGTTTAGTAACCTTTGATAATGCGAAAAGACTTTATCGTAATTGACTTCTAGGAATTCGGCGCTTAGTATTTTGTGCCTTGTAAGCAATTCCTGTGAATAAGTTAAAATTAGTTCGATGATTCTTCAAGTATTTCGACTTTTAGAGATCAATTAGACGTGGAATTTCGCTCAATTTTTCTGAGAATATGATTGATATGGTTTGTATTCAAAATATATGGTGTCGAGAGATGATAATAGATAGCAGAATATCATATTCTTGAAACCATCTATTTTTCAACTATTATTCAAAAAAAAATTTCGAGTTGGATTACAACAAAAGCAATCCCAAATTTACATTTACTTTCATTACATTAAAGATTGAAAGATTGGTGAGGTACAGATATTTTCCGCGTCTCAATAATTTTCGTGAAATCTATTCTACATTATATAAATATTATCGTTATGGATCATCGCATAGAATAACACTATAAATACTGTCATCATATTGAAATTATTCTGAGCACGCATCATTCATAATCGCATCATCGTTTTTTTTTCCTATTCATTTAATAATCAAGAATTTATGTGTCCAAGGCACACTAAGGATATGGTGAAAAAAAACGCGCGGGCTGTTATTATTTCTTCACTACCTTGCCAATAATCTGATATAAATATGATATACCTTAAATGTAGAAAAGGCATCTGACGCAATATCGAATGTAGAAACTTCGACATATCTAAAGAAATTATAAAAGTCATCGGAATATATCATTATTTTTGCCAATGCTTCATATCTCGCACATTCTCTCAACATTGTACCGCAATTCAATGCAATATCTTGATGTTCATAACTGAAAAAACAAAATAATAATAACCATGACTATATACTGACGATGAATATGAAACTTATCATATAAAGGAAAATGTCGAATAAATTTTGTATCAAAAAATGAGAAAAAGTCATACATACCCAGACATAAGTGTAAATAATATCTCCGGTTTTGTGCAGATGTATTCAACCGTGGGTGATCTTGTACCAATTTGCCTTCGCAAGATATTATTGAAGACTTGAGCCACATCTTTTTTGCCCTGTTAATTTAATGTTAATTGGAGTTCAAACGTTTTACATGGATAATGATGATGAGAATACTCTCATGTTCGGATGGCAGTTCTTAAGGTGATTAATCGAATATTTTAAATTCAGCTGAATGAATGTCCGTTCTAAAAGTTGCGAAACATACCCACACGCACTTACTAGCATATAGAAAAATAGTAATCGATGAAAATTTCATCGATTTTAATTAGTTATAGAAGTAATGTAGTTTCAGGCTATTTATAGTTTCTACAAGAGATACTTCACATTTTGCGACGTTTCGGAAAGCCCGAAATCGACCATGCGATTTTATTCATAGTCTCCGAGAATATAACTATCATTGGCAACGAAATTATCTCAACATTTTCGGAAAA
This sequence comes from Meteorus cinctellus, assembly GCA_030523045.1. NCBI lineage: Eukaryota > Metazoa > Arthropoda > Insecta > Hymenoptera > Braconidae > Meteorus > Meteorus cinctellus. The sequence goes on along the minus strand of JAPYZF010000524.1, from coordinate 20,587 downwards.
GATAATTTACTGTTTGACTAAAAATGTTTGAAATATAGATGATAAAAATCATCGCAGACAGCTTCAATGATGTGCAATTTGGCACATTTTTTTTTTCTCCAATTACTTCAGTACCAACAATTGTTATCATTATGATAATTATGAAACAAATTGTAAGATTGATTCCTGACGAACACAAGTGTGACAAAGTATGTGACTAACTCTTGTTGAGATGGTCGGCAGTAGAAAAATTCTATTTTTGAACTTATAAAAATCGTGAGAATGATACTGCACTATCATCTCTGCAAACTTCAAAATATGTTGATACATAGGTTGGTATTTATATTGCAAGTCAATACTAATCCTCAGAAGAAAAATCACTTTGAGTAAGGTCTGACGCATGAGAAATGAACACTTCGATTAAATATGATGTTGATTGTATAATTCTGTACCTCAAAGTCGATACGACTCAAATTTTGCACCAGTAGAAGTAATAAATTGCTATTGTATAATTCCTGTGCCAGTTGTGCAACGACAATATCAGCTTGGGGCTCGGTTTCAGCTGTTCCATACAGCATATTTTTTATATGTACCAGGTTTTTACTCACATCTTCTTGTGCCTGAAATAGTTTCCAGATAACTCATTAAATAACATTAAGAAATAAAATAAAATTTATTTTCAATTCTGATATACCTTTTCTACTTTCTTATCACCACGCTCAAGTGCATTGACTGCTTCTTTTAGAGCTTTCACAACCTCCGCTGGACTTTTTTGTGATTTTCCGAACAGAGGCATGATGTATCACAAGAAAAACACCTAATTGATGAAACAAATAGAAATAAAACGAATTTAATAAAGACATCCAAATGAATACAACCTGAAAAACTCTCTTTTTCTCCTCATGAATGAATATTGCTGCACGAAATTTTCAACTATTCAATCAATGTTTAAGATATTTCACTTGGCCATAAACTCTCACAGGTATAATATCAGTGTTAATCATATCAATATTCGAACAATGTATTGAAAAATAAATGAATATTTTTGCAGCTCGCAATTATTGATTCATACACAAGCAACGGCCAATGCTATGAATCATCGACTGGCATGAGATACGATAAAAAAAAACGTCAATAATTTCATGAATGTAATGAGTCGTCACGTCGGGGAAAAGGTAAAATATCCGTTGAATATAAAGTGATTCAACTTTAACTATAAGGAAACAAGACAGCAAAATAAAATTGACGAATTAACGGTATTGGCTACTCATATCAACGATGCTTATTAATAACATGAAATAAAATTTGTTGATAAAAATTTATCGCATAAACTGATATAACCTATTGAGAGTACAAAATTATTACGCAATGCGACAAACAAATAATAAAATATAATCCTTACCATTCAATTACATACAAAATGAATTTACGCAGCGACTTATTTATTTGATCGGATGTTTCTCTTCCACGGGCACTTGCGGTTTGTACGGTTGACTTTTTAGCAGATCATTTGTGAAAAGGCGTACGGACTTTCTTCAAGGTACAATCTCGTGACGAATAAATAATTTGTCGACGAAAACAATGCTCGGAATATGTATATAGATGCGAATATGTATATAAATTTATCGTGACTGTTTTGAAATTGAATTCACACACCCACACTCGCACGTTGTGCTAAATATTTTTTATTCAATGATGTTATAGAACAACGATAAATCATGAAATATTATGAATGATCGTTGATTCATCGCATAACGACAGTGGAGAGCGAAATTTTCGTTATCTTAATAGCCCGTGTGAGAGCCCGTCACTCAGGAAACTGACATTGGTTTTACTGTTGCTATCCATCTATTGGTTTATTCACCTACAGTGACTCGTAGATCAACCAATTGTATTTCTTCTTCTCTTATGCTTATTGGCTAATGTTCGTGTCAGCTCGATAGTCAAAAAAAAAAAAAATTAGGTGTAAAAAAACAGAATTTTATGCACCTTTTCAGCTTATGTACATACAATCGGTTTTCTATTTTATATAGATTGTCGAATATTTCATTTTTATAGGTAAAAAAAAATGAACTTACTATTCGTTATGGTGGTATTTTTCTGTAAAGTGTAGACGCAGATTTTAGGTTAGAGCATTTTGCAGGCTATGGAGAGTTTATCTGAAATGCGGAAATAGATATTTATTAATTTTACTACAGCCACACTTGTAGGGTTATGTTTGATTGGGATTGATACTGATGAGTGATGCGCCTCTAGCGGCGAGATCGGGAATTGAATTCTAGTGGAAATATTCGAATGTCATTCTTTGCGAAATTTCCTTGATTTTTATAGATTTTATTGTATTTTTCTGGGAACATGATTATATATTTGTTCGTAGAGTCTATTTTTGATATGTAGCTAATTGGCTTATGAGGGATTTCATAGGCTCATTTTAAATGGAGTAAGACGAATAAATAATTATAATAAACTCTGATGAAAATGAGAATGAGCAATTGCGAGCACATGGATGATAAGACAATTTTTATAACAATTGTGTGATAATTGTAATGATTTCCGTATTCGTCTACAGTAATAGAAAAAGGAAGTTGCTCCATGAGACTATCGAGAAATGGTCGGGATTGCTCAAATCGTTTTCAACTTATTTATGATGTCCATATGGTGAGTTTTAGATTGCAATACGCAGTTAGCTATCGACACTATGCTATATTGTAAATAATCGAATATTTTCAGACTGTTGAAATGCCCGTGTCATATCTGATTATTATTAATTTCGATCATAAAAAGCAGAAAGAACTTTTTTCAAAATCTGTCTCATACGTAATAGGTGGTGTAAATTTACTAGTAATGATACCATTTTTGTTCACGAATATAAAATAGAATAATTAGGATAATGCAATTTAAAAAAAAAGCTTGTACAGATTCCAAAATTCTCTACATGTGCATCATTTAAAAAAATTTTTTTTCTACCAACAATTTATTTATTCATTACAAAATTCTAAAAATTGCCAAATGTACCTGCCACATTCACACTCATCATACGCCCGATTTTATAATCAAAATACCGTTATCATTCAATATCTAAAATATTTACTGAAATTATTAGTCCCTTAATGGAGTGAAAAACCGTTAAGTAGTTCCAGATTTCAGTGAAATGAAAGAAGCGGATAACTCAAAACAAACAAAATTTTTTGTACTCTGCCCATTTCCTTTTTCCACTCCACACAGTCAAATTTCTACTAATTGATGAATGAATAATGAATTATTATCAGTTATTCGAATTATGATGTACCAAATAGGTTCAAATAATTGCCCAATTTGAATAAAAAAACCGAAATATGCGTTCCAGTAGAAAAACTAGTTTTTCTCAAAACTTTATTTTTCAGCGCCTAATATAATAAACTTTCAATTTCGACGTCAGGAATGCTACAACGGAGGCCGGCAATACAATGGTCAAGACGCTACAAAAAATTTTTCGATGATCGTGCGCGTTAATGTTGAATCTCGCGCATCTCGCGTTTGAGGTTAGGAAAACCTTTTTTTCACCGAACCCATTTGTTAATGTGAGATTTGATCAAACATAAAATTTATGTTTTTCTTGTGCTACAAGCAACAGTTAATTGTTTAATAACAGATTTAGAAATTGATCATTAAGTTCACCATCACGATATTGTGAAAGAAAGAGCATTTTTGCATATTGCAGTTATGTGTTTCCATTTTCCAAATACAACAATTGTTTTATGGCGATAATATGTCAAAATCAAACATAAGGAAAATAACAGTTGACCCTACGAAATGTAATACAGACTCCAGAAGGCCAAGTGTATTCGAGAGATTAGGCACGAAACCTGTGACTACACCTACAGCACAGAATATTGCGGATTATTGTCGAAATTGGGCGTTGAATGGCAATTGTTCGTATGGGAAAACTTGCAAGTATGTTTTGTTCTTCTTTGTTTCATTTAGATACGCCTTTTCCATAGTATTATACAACTCAAATGCCCGATATTCATTCGAAGGAACAATTTTCATAATGCAGATTTTTTTATAGCTTCAATGGTTTTTTTCCTTGCCTAAGTGCAGAAAACTTGTGATGAGATAAATGAAATATTGCTAATGATATTGATCTGACTTTTTCAATAGTTGCTTGATATGATTCGGAATCATGTTTATTGTCGTTAGATTGATTGGAATTTTTCCATACAAATTCAGTAGTCAACGATTGAAATTGGTTGATTAAGTTTTGAGATTTGGGAGATTAGAATTGTGGAAAGTTTAATTGGTGCTGGGGGATTTTTTAATGGTTTGAACTGTAGACGGAGTCATGGTAAGAGTATTCCAGTATTGGAAGCGATTCTTGAGACGATTTTGGGATTCGATTCGATGTACTAAAGGAATGTTTATTGAAATAACAGTGGAATGTAATTTGAATCAATTTGATCTGCTATTGAATTCACAGCTCTCATCATATCTGCGAATGTTGCGCTGCTGTTGATGACATAATTGTTGATGACATTCTTTTGCAATCAATTGTATAATTTGTCTTACGATTCTAATGAATATGGTTATCCTTACCAATCCTATTATTTTAATGATTAAGAAACCATGAGATTTTCTCTTACAAATAATAGTTGGGTATTATATTGAAAATCACAACGGTCGACTTTTAGTAGTTAATCATTCAAACTCCGATTCTCTCTTCCGTAATTACTCCGGCACCGACGATAGCCACACATGTCATAATTATAAAAAACCTTGGACAATTGATATCAATTGAACCGGCGCATTACATAAAGTGTGGCCACTCTGGTTGAAATTTTAAACAGGGAGACACTTTGTAGCTCCTGTAGTCACATTAATTCTTATATCATCAGATACTACCAAAAACACATTTCTTCTGTCACAATAATTTCAAAATGTATGGAGAAACTTTCATGATGGGCGCTCATTGAATTCTCTGATAAAATTCCGATAAAATCACCTCAAGAATGGCTTTCTGAATACGAATACTGCTCTAAGCTTCAGTTTATATAAATGAGCTCATACAAACTTGATTTCGTTCCAGATATGCGAGTACTCATACGTTGATCAGTCCTTCGAAGAGAGCCAAAAAAGATATCCCCAACGCCAATGCTTTAACGGTGGGTTATTATATTTCTTTGTCAAATAATCTGTATTCATCGAAATGTCCGATTAATTTCAGTCCAAAGAAGATCCATTCAAACGAGTCACGTCAAAAATTGTGACGAAAACTTCTCACAGTCCGGACTTGAATTTAGAAGAGTGGAATCAAACTGATTTAGAATACGAGGACGAAAAGGTGCTCGAAAGAAGGAGGCAATTATTGCAGCGAGAATTAGAATTACAAATGAAGAAGGATAAAGAGGTACATGGAAAAGAGAAAATAAAACATAAGAAGAAAGTAATGAGTTCATCATCGAGTTCACACAGCTCCAGCTCATCCAGTAGCAGCAGCAGTTCAACCAGTGACGATTCATCGTCAAGCTCAACATCAGATTCCCGCAAAAAATTGAAAAAAATCAAACCTAAACGACATCACAGTGTTTCGTCCGACTATGAGGAAGACAAAGATCGTAAAAGGAAATTGAAATTAAAACGGCTTAGTGCAAAAAGTGATAAAATACCCGTTAAAAAGAAACGTAGAATCGAACCACCAGCTAAAAAAGAAATCGTATCGAGGACACCGAAAAAATCAGCGGCAACAGTAACAAGGAAACATCCCGCAGTGACGAAAACACGATCTCCGGCACCAGCAGCGATCGCTCATGTGTCATCATCAAGTAAAATTAAAGAGAGAATACGAAGTGAATCGCCAAAGGCGAAGGCACGCGAATGCGAACGCGAGCAGCAGCGGCATCACCGTAAAGGTCGAGATCTTGAAGATATACATGTTAAAGAGCTTACAAAGACTGCGAAAAGTATCGATAAAAATAAAGAATTGGAAAGAACTAAATCGCGCATGAATGAAGGTGAGAGGATGAAGCTTGATGACAGGCCCAAAATTCGATCAAAAGAGAAAGAGCGTAGATCGCGAACGCCACCAATTGAAAGGGTAAAACATCAACCGCCGCCAAAAGAAATTACTATAGTAAAATCGCGACGTAGTAGAACACCTGAAAAATCTTCGAGAACAAAACGTGACACACCACCGCCACGTCATCAAGAGAAGCTGATGATGGCAACATCTAGTAAATCACGTGAAATGGAAAAGAAAGATCGCGAACTGCCCAAACGTGAACGAAGCAAAGATAGGGAGGAAACACGAAAAAATGAATTGGTTAAATCATCAAGATTGATGTCGAGTATAGACGATAGTCCGAAAAAAATGAGTAGAGAAATGGAGGAAAAGAGTCATATAAATGAGAGGAATCGCCAGAAAAGCCGTGAGCGTCGTGAGAAGGATCATATTGTGCAGAGAGATGAACGCAATCACACTCGAATTGGTGGATCCACTCGTACTGACCCACGCGAGAAAGAGCGTGAGGATATTATTGCACGTGCGCGTGAACGGCCACGTGAACGAGAACGTGAAAAAGATCCGATCAAACCGCGAGACCGCGAAATTCCCATGGTCGCCGTTGCATTAAGTGCCGGTATTGATAAAAATTCTCGTTATGTGCGTGAAAAAGAAAGGATGAAAGAGAGTATCATTGCCAAGGATGAAAAAATGAATATGCGAGATCGTAGAAACGAAAGAGAACGTGAAATAAGAGCTGCTGAAATAAAATTATCTGAGCGGGAAAAAAATCCGCCACGTTTCGATGGGAAATACGAGCGTGCATTGGAGAAAGATGTAGTAACGCTTCACAAACCAAGTGAGCGCGAGCGATTGGAACGTTTTCCAAGAGAACGATCATCAGAAAGACCGAGTGACAGCAAAACTATTTTACCACCGCGTGAACATTTGCCTGAACGTGAAACAATATACGAGCGTACTAATCGTCACCGACGAATAAATCCCCGATATGAGAGAGGTGGACATTCAGTGATTGAACATGATCGAAAGGATATGCCGCCGACTGTAAAAATCGAACGTGGTTTACCTGAGAGACGTGAAAGTCCACGAATTAATTTGGAAGTGGAGAGGAACTTTGATCGTGGATATTCACGTGTCTCGGCAGAACATTGGGAGCCCCAAGATGATCCCCCACCGCGTACTATTGACTATCATCCACACGAAGAGGAACGGAGGAAACCTCCTGTAGAGACACGAACATTCAACAGTCCATTCACCGAGCGGCGAACTCGTGATGAGAGACCACCACCGCCGCCGTCTCGCTATACTATTCCAGGAGAAAGACCATTTGATGAACATCATCACCCTCATTATTCAGGCGGCGAGAAATTAAGACCTGGACCAGTGCGAGACGAAAGTAGCAATGACAATTGGGAAATGCATCATGATGTTGAACAACATTCGAGTAGAGATCGTGTTTATCCACCTGCTGAATGGGAAGAGAGGGAATGGCGGCCTCGAACACTGTGGGATCGAGAAAGTTTGCCACGTTCGGAAGCACATGAGGAAGAATGGACACCGCGGTACGATAGCCCAATGCATGATTGGAATATGAAAGATTCAAGAAAATGGGAAAATCCACGGTTGCATATGAGAGGTTATGCAAATGAACGGCTGAAAGAGGCAGAAATAGTTGAGGGTGTTCATGGAAAAAGGCGGCCACCATATGGTACACCGGAACTAAGAGACGAGTGCGCGAGTCATGTATCCAAAGCAACTACTCTACATGGCAATATGAAAGAGGAACCGATCAATAAAAAATTGATGGAGTTAGCTGAGGGTAGACCGCGGCGAAGTCGTGAAAAATCGGCAGACGTTGTGCTGAAAAAACAACCGCCACCTCCGCCGCTTCCTCCACCACCGTCACAGAAAGAAAAAGTTCCAGAACCGAAAGAACCATTGTTACCAATAGTTGAACCAAAGCGTCAGTGTTTGGAGGATTCAATTTCAGCACATCATACTGAAAGTGATTTGAGCGATATTAGCGATGATCCAGATGATATTTTGAACATGGAAGATGAAGAAGCGTTAGAAACAAAGAAATCTACTGAGAGTGAAAAGGAAGTGGAAGTTAAAGCGGTTGTCAACGACGAAACAAAAATAGTGGCGCACGCGTCAGCTGAACAAATTGTGGATGAGCTGGCTATATTTAACAAAGAGAAGGAAGAAAATGAAACGACAAATGTTGAAGATGATAACCTGGAAGCTATGGACTTTGAAGAGATATCGGACGGTGAATTGGAAGAAGACATTAAAACTAGTGGAAAAGGTTTGGGTGATGCATTGGGGGTTGATTGGGAGAGCCTGGTTAAAGAATCACAACCACGACGCTCTTTGTCACATCAAGATTCTGCGCAATGTCGGTGGCAATGTAAAGCGATTTTCAAACGCATAGGTATTTCCGTAAAATATGCGGGTAATGATTTTGTGGATAAAGTGAAGAAAAAATATTGCAGTGATGAAACTGGCGAATTTCTTTCTCATAATGTGGCAATGATACATTCATCGATGTTACGTGAAAAAAGAATCCGCGATTCAGCGCAAAATTCATTGATATCCGATGACGGTTTGTACAGGATAAATGATAAAGAAAAATATGACGACGAAGAACCAGGAGTGCTCAAAGCATTTACAGAATTATTTGAAGAAGCCAAAATTCTATTGGAACAAAATGCGTGAATGAATTCCATGCAAATAACTTTATTTTTCCACAGGTTCTCTACACATTTTGAAAATAGCATACGAACATTTTGTTGTTGTTACTCAATGAATATAATGTCTGCTAAGGGCATAACAAAAATGAACAAACTTACACATGATGTACATATGTGTGTGATATCATGATAAATATATTTGATCAATATAATCATGTAATAGTGTGCTTCAATGATGCCATATCCAAACTCTTGAGATCGTCGGGTGCGGCAATATCGTCGTATAATATTTCCATGACTTTCTTTATGACTTCAATGAGATGATCATTTATGGCTTCCTGATGGCCAATTATTGAAGATGTTTTTAATGCATCGGATAAATATTATGCATAATTCATTATTGAAATGACTCTATGTAAATAAATATTTTGCATCACTCACATTCGTTTTTGATATTTTATTTTTGTCATTTCCCCCATCAGAAATCGTTCGCGAGAGTTGTTCTCTTTCTGTACAGTATAATTCATAGAGAATCAATCCTGTGAGAAAAATTAATTGGCGGAAAAATAAATAGAATAATGAAATATGTATAAAATAGCGAGAATCGATTAAACATAATTGTTGGAGATACTATTGGTTTACTTATGACTACCTTTTTTTTGACAGTCACCACAGTTCATTTGGTCCAATATAGCAGTTAAGTCGTTGCAGTATTGCGCTTTGATTTCAAGCTCTCTGTCAGTTAAGTCTAACATGACAAACATTTATTAATTCATTAACAGGTGATCACATTAATTAAATTTCTCCGGAATTTATGCGGATATTTATCGTCGATTAACTCAAAGAATAAAGACCTTTCCATTGCAGATCTTCAACTCGTCCAAAATAGGATATAGCACGAAATTTCATGTCTAGCATGAAATGATTTGACTTTGGTACAAGCGTATTCAGCTGACGTTCAATGAATTTCAAAATTGTTCGCGGTGGATCCATCAACGTCTCATTTATAAGTGCAGTTATTCCAGAACGGATCGCATCAATCTAGCGGAAGCATCACATCGTTATTGTTGTTGTTCACACTGAGATGAGACAGAAGGTTGTCACTGAGATTCATGAGAATATTACTATACCTGTCGATTAGAAACTTTAGTCGCACATTCACGACATGCCCATGATGTTCTCAAATTTAGAGAATTATCAGGGTATATTAATGCGAAGCACTGAATGTTGGCACATCTCAATGCACTAACATTACTGCCCAACTCCTATGGATACATTGACGAAAAAAAAGAAAAAATTAGCACAGAAACTTATGCGATTGTTATAAGAATGGGACATTATCTTAGAAGAATCCGAATGAAAACTAGGAAGGTTTTATTGATAAAAAAAGGTGAATCTTCATCGTTTTGAAATGGAAATACCAATCGCACTTTGGTGAATTGTTATAAAAATTTGTTATTAGCATTTGGGGAAAAACCCACCCAAAAGAGACGGAAACGAGAACTCTCCGAATCTTCCTAGTTAAGTATTGTTCCGCAAAAAAAAAATAATAATGGAATCGAGTATATAAATAACTTGCCGTTGGATCTGAACATCTCTTGCAACTGCACTCAAAATGTTTGGACATCATTAAGTATCTTCTACGTAAAAAAGTATCCCATAATAAATCAGTATATGTCATTGTCAATTCATCACCCTTAGTAATTGGCACAGCAGCTTTCGTGATCATTTGACCATTATTATTAAAATAATGCCGTGTATTTGGTACACAACAATGATTTTGCAATGCACCAAGTGGATAAAGACCACGAAGACTTATTGATGTTGAATTATTAATGAGAGCCGCTGTTTCGAAAGCGTTTGTATCAAAGACACGACACACTCGCAACATGAATTCTTTATCATCATTAATAATTGTGTTTGCAGTATTTTTTTGGAGTAGATCAATCTGATGAAAAAATTAATTTTTATGTACTATGAATCTTTGAATAATCCTTTTCAAAATGATATCGAATATTCTAGAGGACCATTCTCAAGTGAAAAAAAATGAATAAGTAGTTGGAAATGAACCGAATTGTTGCAGTGCAATTAAGTTGCTAAGTTTTGCAGAAATTCTGTATTGTGGGGCAATTCGCAACATTCATAAACAAAATTGAAAAAAAATTGCAATTACTTTACAGCATTGATTAAAAATTATCGACAAGATCCGACATAAAGAAGAGAAAACCTTCATGAATGTGATCTATCTTACTTGTAGAAATCTTCAAAATCAGCTGAGCAAAGTCCACCTAGATTTAGACCATTCTTCGAAGAAATATTCAGAAGAAAATTTCATTGTTATACCTCTCGCCCATGCCGAGGACCTTCATGGCACCGTAATGCAAAAACAAGGTTCTTCTGACTTTGAGTCAATGCGAGGGCTCTAATTGGAACTACTGCTTGCAATAAATCCATAGACCATGTGGTGCCACATGTTGGTTGTAGATGTTGGAGATAATTGCACTCCGAATTAATATGGCTCGTTGAATTTTCACACTCGTTCGAGCACACCGGCAATCCACAACCGTTGTCACATGCAAATAATGGACATTCAGATTTATAGCAATTCACACACATGGGTAAATATTTATTGTAACATCTTGGTCCAAGTACTAATGGTTTATCAATGAAAATAATTTCGCCTTGTTTGATATCACGTTTAGAAAAAAGTCCTCGTCCGCCGAGTGCCGAATATTGAATGGTCCAAACTTGATCTCCCGGGCTGGATACCAAATTTTGTTCAGTCAAATGTGATAGAAGAAGATTTTCCATAGCTTTTGGTTCCAACATTTCCATTCACCTTGATAACTTACAGAGTTTAAGTAAGTGACAGTAAGGATACAACGAGAATTGTGAAGTAGTTTTTGAATTCTTTTATGTGGATCTACCACAGATGACTCTATTTGAGTCAGAGTGTTTAAAATATAACTTGTGTGAATACAGAAATAGAATTACTCTACCTCTCACCATCCACGATAGTATCTGTGCATGTCACTGCGTGTAAATATAATTGATCGCATGACGTGTTATTAAACAATATGAATCAGACAACTTCAATTTGTACAATAATGTTAATGAATATTTTTCCGTAGATTCATGATGGAATTTCTGTTCAGAAATGGTGAAATCTTCAATCAGTCATCGAAATGTTATTTGATATCGTAATTGGATGTTCTCTTTCAGCTGTGTCTCATAATACACATGAGACGGAGCAATTTCTGAATCAATACCCCATAAAAATCGACGCATTCAACAGAGTTGGAAAGTGAGAGAATTTTTCAATAAAATTATACTACATCACACTGCACTCTTATTGAAGGAGGACAAAAATGTTGATACATTCAAAAACTAATTGTTCAAAATAACTTGCAATGGACTACAACAATATTGTAAAGGTACTCTCCAATTCATCATTCATTCCAGTTTAACCATCATAAAAACTGACCTCACTCTAACAAAGTTTGTAATACATTTTACCCCTATCTGATGATTTACGATAAACATGATAAAAATTGGGAATCGATAAATTATTTCAAGATTATCCAAATTATTAAAGTGAAACACAAATTACTCGAGAGCAACAATCGATCGACTCTGGAATGCAGTTAATGCTGTCCTAAGAAGCTTCATCCTGTATTTCTCATACCAAAAGTCTATCTACAGAAACCTCATTGTACCAATCTCATCATCAATAAATAATATCAATACAACGAAATTATTATTAACTGTCAATTACATTCATATTGAGCGATATTCCCACGCAAGCGTGCAGAGTACACAAAAAACATGCCCTTTGTTATTTAAAAGTCGTCATGGATACCCGTGACTTGAAGTCGGTTGGAACAATATATCGTAGAGAAGTTTATATATACTGTGTATAACTACTCAGATTATATTTGTTTTGTGTGTTTAACATCAGGAATATAACTATGAAGTAAGATAAAAATAGTCGAAAGTATATTTATAATTTATTAGTTAGTTAATAAATGGGATGGTTTAGTTTTTTGATCAGTATATGTGTCATTTTAATTATTCACAATACATGATAGCACATCTTTGTTGATTTGCTGTCTGTGTTGCCAAGAAGATAAACTTGTACTACTACTTTTTTTCGTTGGACACCAAAAGCACTTGAATTATTTTTGAGGCACTCATAATTTGCTTCGAGTAAATTCTGTACATTATCAAGAACTTTTATTCTTATTTCGTAATTGAAATGTCAATCTTTGTATATTTTGGAATATTTCATCATTTTTGTGGATATAAGATGTTTGTTCAACATCTACGGATAAACATAATATTCTCTATGATTGTTCAAACCACATGAGAGGTTTTGTGATAAGTATGACAGAAGAAATGATCCAGAGACGTAGTTATCATATTGATAAAAGATTTGTCTATACAAAGTCATAGAAATTTGAAACGACTGATTTTTAATTTCTCATTTGACAGTGGCTCTAATAAAAGATTATTTCCCTGCATACTTCAAACCTATATTAAAGATGAGAATATAATACTATATTATTGAACGAATGAGCCAATAAAATAGCGGTTTGCAGAAAAACAGCCCAAGTCAACTTTGGGCGTTCTGCACGCAATGGTTCGCACTAGACAATAAATATTGAATAAATATCAACGCATCAGTACAATTCAACTTCTCCATATCAAATGAATCTTGGAAATGATGAAATAAATGCAAAGTCAATAATTCTTAATTCCATTTTTCATTATTCCTCAGGTGTTGTGAACCATTCTTCATATTATGGCAGCAAATTACTATTATTGTTGCTTGTGTTTGTTTATTTCCATCAACTTCAGCATTAAATTGTACCAACGATCCTTGTATGTATGGTATCTGTTTAGGTAATTCAAACAGGTAAAAATTTGATTGTTTCTCTAACAACACCTTATTGTTTGATATGGTATCCGAATTGTCTAGATTCAATTGATAACAATTGTATTCCCATTATTCAAGTTCTTCGTATTCATGTTACTGCATCGATGGATATACAGGCATCAATTGTGAAATTAATTGGGACGATTGTTGGTCACATCCGTGTTTGAACGGTGGTACATGCAGTGATGCAGTTGCTTCATATAATTGCACATGTACTGATGGTTTTATAGGTGAGAGAAATTATCCAAAAATCATTTTAACGGAATCATTGAAATGTTACAGAAATTTTGATTCACAAATTGAAGAAATAATACTTACGACGATTACGAAAAATTATTTCTACAGGAATCAATTGCGAAATAAAATATAGTGAATGTTTGAATCAGCCCTGCCTCAATAATGGAACTTGTATCGATTACAATGGATTTACGTGCCAATGTCCTGAAGGATACTCAGGTGAATATCTTTCTCATGGCCAAAAGTCGAAATGATTAAATTTCCAAGTGCACATCGGGGGATTCCAACTCGAAAACCCTTTCCGCTTCTAATCTTATTTTTTATTTTCTTTTTTCTCTACTCAAATTTAATTGTTTCCCGATAAAATATAGTTTATCGATATGAGGGAATGGATCCACATCTTCCAAAGATTTACAATTCTTTTATAAATTCAGTAATTGGTCGAAGTCAATATATGATTATATGTACACTGTAAAATATTACAGATTTTTTCCGCTCGTTTCGGATTAAATTCACATAGCTTCATAATGTAATGATTTAAATTCTTTCAGGAGAATATTGCGAGATTGATATATCAATTTGCAACAGTACCATTTGTAAGAATGGAGGTGAGTGTGTAGATGGCCCTGGATATTCATTCAATTGTTGGTGTCCCGACGGATGGACTGGTGAATTATGTGAAGAAGATATCGATGAGTGTCTCAGTTCACCTTGCCATAACGGCGGACTTTGTCTGAATGTACCAGCAACGTATACCTGTGCATGTTTATTCGGTACGAAATGTATCATGTTCAAAGTAATTTAGTTAAATTAATATTTTTTTAATACAATTCCATTTTCCATTGATACCACTATAGGTTTCACGGGGAAAGACTGCGACAAAGTAGTCGTAGCTTGCGATGGAAATCCTTGTCAAAACAATGCTATGTGTCTCCTGGAAGACAATCAACCAATTTGTTACTGTGTCCCAGACTATCATGGACAACTTTGTGAAATGCAATACAACGATTGTGAATCCAAATTTGTGCATTGTTTGAATGGTGGCACGTGTATTGATGGAATAAATGATTTCACATGTGCATGTCCACCACCATACAGTGGACCTTTGTGCATGGTTTACAGCCTGGATCAAACAACACCCGTTGTTCATCCAACTAATTCTACTGAGATGGTTGATATTTCCGCATCAACAATGAGTTCAACGACTGAAACAGCTACTGCCACAGTTCATCATTCTATAAGTACATCAAGCTTCGACTCTGATCATTCAACAGCATCTGGGAAATCAATTATGGAAGAATCTACAACAAAACAAACGCCGATAATCGTTGACACAACCAGTTCTACACTTCGTGCTGTTACAAGTAATGAAACTGATCAAGAATATACCGAAGCATTGTCAATTACAACTGTCAGCGAAATGATCACCGAAAAATATACAACAGCATCACCACTAGCCACAACTAAGGAAACATCAGATCCATTTGCAGAAAAATTGACGACAATGACTGCCTTCGATAATTCGATCACCACTGTCTTCCAAATTTATACAACATCTGTAAAACCTACGGCACAATTTTTTACATCAAGTGAAATTGCACGAGACTCCTCGTCTGTTAAGACACCAATTATTTTTCCAACAAATGAAACAAGTACATTGGGCGTGAATGGTACATCGAAAATTGTGCCAACTTGGACTGTAAAAACGACGAGTATTCCTGATAGTAACTTCACAAATTCCCCGATTTCATCGATCGCAGTGGATGATAAAACTATTCGATTTTCTACGACGTCTACTCCTTTATCTACATCAACCCTGTACAAAAATGTGTCTGATACTATGCACATAACTTTACCAAGCTCTATATCAGTAGAATTTCCGGTGGCGACGACGATGATGAGCGATTTAACAACAAGAGAAAAACCTGTGACAACTACAACTGCTCCGACGGCTGTAACCTATCCAGTTGGTCAAACTGAAGCAGAGGGACGAACTGCTAGTGACAATTGTAGTTCAATCGGTTGCATCGATGTGACTCCAGCTGTGAGGAGTATTGCGAATGTTGCATTCAATGGGAAGTCCTACGTTCGTCAGCAAATAATGATTGGTGATGATGCAGCGTTGAAGATTCATTTGCGATTGAAAACAAAAGCTAAAAGTGGAATTGTTATGCATGCATTTTTCGACGAGGAAAGATATGTATTGTTATATATGGAGTTTGGACAATTAAAATTTCAATTTTCATGTGGGTTGCAGACAATGCTATTAGGTGAAATTGATACACCAATTAATAGTGGGCATGATGTTGATATCGAAATAAGGTAAACATTAAGTTCGACACTGATTCGAGTTGAAGGAAGTAAAAGGGAATATTAATAATTGCTAAATTGCACATCGAATCAATTAGATCCCATCATTTTATTCTTTTCGAGTTTATCATTATTTTAGTCACCTTCTTGATCAGATTTCATCATTCATTTTATTATCGCAAATTTGGTATTAATAATATTTGTCTTTGGTAGTGACAATAAGAACGGGCCCGAAAAGTCAAATTGATATCATGTAAAATAAATCCATGAGATTCAATCCACTGGTTTCAGTGACAACTCCCTGTACAGTAGTTCGATATTTGATTTAAGCAAACTTATCTGGCAATTCTATGTTAAACGAAACAAATACTCTATTTTTCAGATTCAGATATTTAATTGACAATGAAATTGGTCAATGTTCCGCGAGTTTATCTCTCAATGGGACAATAGCTATGAGCGGGGAACAAAAGTTATCTGCACGCGATGACGTTCCGCAACAAGTTCGTTTACATCTTGGTGGGATACCACAAGCATTTTCACATTATTTCCCGCGTATTGCTGTAGGATTCATTGGCTGTATGAGTCTGTTGAAGGTATCTCACACTTCGATTGAAATGTATGAAAATATGATGCCAAATGAAAAATTAATGTCATAAAATTAATTCTACTGGTTACAGGTAAATGAGATGCCACGTCATTTCATTTTTGACTCGACGGAGACTTTTCAAATTGAAGAATGTATATCATTCCTGTGTCTTTTAAATCCATGTCAGAATTTCGGCGCTTGTCATGACATCGCGGGGAAAATACATTGCAAATGTATTGCTGGGTGAGCTGGTTTAGTTTTTCACTATTATAGTTATGTGTTTTATTCTGTCCCAAGTATTATTTCTCGTTCATTCAATTCCTTTTACGTTAGGTACACTGGAGAAATCTGTGAAAAAACTGTTTGCGATGATAATCCTTGTTATCTCGGTGCAACCTGCATTAGTTCACCCGGAACTGGTTTCATTTGTATTTGTCCTTTAGGTATGCATGGACTCAGATGTGATGAAGGTACATTATTTCGAAAATTGTGTGATTATCCACGAGTTGCCAATCGATTTGGAATGAATGATATTAATGGATTGAATTCGTTTCATTAGAATCCACCATTGTTCAACCATCATTCTCTGTATTCATTCCTGGTTTTTCATCATACGCAGCGTATGGCATAAACACAGTGATCAAAGATAATATGGAAATAAAAATGCGAATTTTACCGTATTCTATTGATCAAATATCTCTCCTAGCTTTTATGGGTCAAAGTGGATTGGGACATGATATTTCCGATCATTTTTCTTTGACTTATGTGAAAGGATACATTATGTTGACTTGGGACTTGGGTTCAGGTGATTAATGTGTTTATCTATCTGCTATATTCACGTGTCATTCAGTATTTTGAATAGCGACTCAATGAATAGTTGGGGTTCAGGTGTACGAAGAATATTCACAAAGAGTCCCCTGTCGACGCGGTCGCATAAAGCGCACACGGTTTTAGTGGGCCGACGTGGACGTGATGCTTGGTTGTATGTTGATGGGATTGGTAATGTGACTGGACAAGCTGCAGGTACTATGTCACAATTGGATGTATCACCAGTTCTCTATGTCGGTATGTTCATTTACTTCATTCATCAAACCATTTTTCACTTGTTGCTTATAAAACTCGTCTGATCATACGCCAATAAATTAATAGATATTCCGCTGTGATGAAACGAAATATCTTCCAGGTGGACATAAAGCTAAGAACTTCGAAACATTACCCCACGATTTACCTTTACATACTGGATTCACGGGGTGTATATTCGAAATCGAATTACGGACAGATGGCGCAATGTTCCCAATCACCAGATCTAGTCCTGCGACTGGTCGTGGTGTTGGAGAATGTCATCGCAATGAATGCACTCATAACTCATGTAAAAATGGTGCGATATGTTTGAATCATGGACCTACTTACAGGTGGGTACATAAAATACACTGAATCTATCTCGAGAATTAGTTAAGAAAAAAAGTGATTGATTGTTCACAACGTCACTTCATTGTCTTCACTTTGTTTCTACCTTTTCAGTTGTATTTGTATGAAAGAATGGGAAGGTCCAGAATGTTCAGTTCCAGCTTTTGCATGTTCTCCTTCAAATCCATCGTGCCATAAAGCTAATATATGAAATGTTTATACATAAACGAGACATATGCATAGACATAAAAAATCAGGGTAGCGCACATTTTGTAGATGTAATAGAAATGAAAAATATTTAGTGTATTTGGATTAAAGAAACATTGTTACTTACGAGATCGTGTTCGTTATTCATTTATACATATTATTTTTATATCTGTGTACGGTCTATTTTGGGCTTAGTCGTAAATGAAAATGAATTGAGATGGATAAACAGAACAGCGGCTGCCAAACGAGCTTGAATGTCGTATTTACTCAATTCATGAGACCATTCTACATTACCCCAATGTGAGATCTGTTGGAATAATGGATAAATGGATGAATAAGTAATATAAGTATGTTTTCGAAGTGAGATTAAATGATATTATTCTCTTGTCATTCATTTCATACCTGAAACTCTTCTTCTAATCTTGCAAGATTAACGGCTTTTTCTACGGTAATAACTCTCTCACACACAGCCAGCATTAAAATTACAGATTTCAAAATATCAACTCCATACATAAAACCTGAAATTATATGCAAAAATTAGATAAAATTATTTTGACAATTGCGTTATTTCTCGGGATGTATAAAAATAATTACCTTGAAGCACCGCAAAATCGTATGAGGCCATGTGCTTTATTATGGTGTTTTTAGTTTTATCAGGTATCGTAGGTGGACTTATACTCTCAGTTTTCGTAATGTCAACTTGATATTTATCACAAAACCATTGAATCAATGGATCCCATTCCGCAATTTGTAGTTTGTACAATTCTCCTGTCTCCTGTACTCACACAAAAGAAAGTTAATTTGGAATTCCATTTCCCATTTCATATTATTTTAGGCAATCATTGCCATCAAATATCTTCACTTACGCTGGATTGAAATAAAATTGTATCCGTTTCTAAATAGTTGGATACATAATTAACTATATCTGCGTTATTCAAATACGAAGGGTTGTCCATGAGTGTACTGCACAGAGCTGTCTGAAAGAATGAAGATCCATCAAACAATAATAATTGTTGAAGAAATTCCAACTTTGTGGGTATATAAGAAATATCGATTAAAAATGAATCTTTACCAAATGCATATTGCCCCTATTGATACTGTCTTCCTGACTGTCCCATTCCATTGCCACTGCTAATGCTAATGGCTTGCTAGCAACTTCAAACACTTTGCCTTTGGGTGTTTTGAGCTTTCGTTGATCCAATGTGATTTCGTATTTATCACCACTTTGTAAGATGTTCGTCCGCCGATAGAATCTTTTCAAGGTAGCTAAAATGTATTCGAATACGGAAATGAATAATTGTGGCAAGCATTGAATAATAAATGGATCAATAAATAAGTTGTCTAATTGAAAAGTAGCATTCAAATCTTTCTATATCATAATCAAAGCCCAACATCAGTGGCGTTTGGATTATTAATCACCTCTGGAAGTATTCAAGAAGGACTTATTTCAAATTGCTTTGAATGATACTTTTCAGTCAGGGTTAATATATGCAAGAACAGATGAATGATCAATTCAATAAATGAATAAACGAAGTTTATATTGATCGGAAGAGATGTTTTTGAGGTTAGTGCACGCAATTCATTGTTTTTGAATGAATGTAAAGTTATTTACCCATTTGCCGCACTACAATGAACCTGGGTGTAATTTGTCGAAGCGTTGCTCGAAGCATCTTGAATTTCAGTACATAAAATGTACTGAAAATTGTTCTGTATTCGTACAGGAATACAGGTAAGTTCTCCTGTTGTGATTGTTTTCGAACGGTCCCGCCGGTCCCGCGTGAGGATTAACATCCCCTTCTCCATAGATGTGTGGTTATTGTGGGATTCTAACCTCTAGGAATGAATGTATTGATTTCGATTAATGGATCCAAGTACCCTCCTTGTGTAAAGAATGTCTATAAAAAGATAATACGTAGGAATACTTTTGTTATGCATCTTAAAATTGATTTTTAAATTAATTAACAACACTTTTGAGGACATTTCCGTAAAATTTACTCATTAAATAATTATTAACATTTAATTGACTAATAAAAAATATAGCACTCTGAATTACCGGTATAGGGATGGAGCAGGTAGACTGCTGCGATACTAGTGGTCATAATTCTAAGCCTTTGGGTGCATTGTTACCCTATTAAGGATGTACAGTCACCACCAGTTATGCCTGGGCCGTGAATTTTCCACTTTTATCCACTCTACCTATTATTATACTCATGGGAGAGTAAAACACAGCGTGAACA
>JAPYZF010000523.1:0-38628 GCA_030523045.1 Meteorus cinctellus | reverse complement strand
TTCGGCTACGTTGCTGATTCATTAAATAATAAAAAAAAAATTTGTGACCAGATAAGTGATGGAATTAAATTAAAAAACCAGTCAATCATTCAATTTCGGCTTCTAACGCAGTGACAAATTCAAAATTTACAATAGTATCAGAACAAATTCTATCATCTCGTCCATCTTTCAGTTCATCTGCTCAAGTTCAACAAGAATATGTTTCGAAACCTCAATCAACCAAAACTTTGCCTTCTGTGAATTCAAGTGCTGCAATGTCGACATCACGTTCAAACGAAGAAATTATTTTATTAAATTCAGAGAACGGAAACACCTGTGAGCAAAAATTAAAATCCCAACCTCAAGATTCACTTCAAAAAAACCGAATTCACAACGAAACTCGAATCAGAGAAATTTTCTACGATCCAGTTGTTGGTTTGTACGTTGAAGATTTACCGAATATGGATTCAAAACCGCCTTATGTTTTCAACAATTGTACTGTTACTTTCTATGGAAGTAATAATAATTGTATTTTTAATTATTGTACTCTAAAAAATTCAGTTTAGTTGAAAATTGGATGAGAGTTTAGATAATTTCCTGTTAAGTATTTTTATACATCATTTGTAAAATTATTTGAATGCTCTATTTGCAATTTCAAGTATTTTAATTAATGTTACTACTCCTGTTATTAGAAAAACTATTCTTCATTAATCATTAATGTATTTTAGAATGTTTCAATAAATAATTAATTGAATTGTTTTAATGTTAAAGAATATTTTTAATTTTACAGTTTTTTAATTTAAAATAAAAAATCTATACTTTGACATTTGAACTAATTTATTCCGCGCTAATTTCAGCCAGTATAGATGTTCATATTTTTTTGACAGCCCAAGTTAACCATAATTACGGAGATTTTTTATTGGTATTTTATTGTTTTCTGGTGTTTTTTTAAATAATTACAAAATATTTTTGCTTTTTCTGTAAATATTTATGTATAAAAGATTTTTTTTTAGCCTATTTTTGTCTTTATACAACTTCGTGAAGTAAGTAAGCGCGTGATTTAAACAAAGGATAGCATGCAATAATCGGCTAGTTAAGTCCCGTGCAAGCGTGACTTAGAAATGATTTTAAGTCACCGAGTACTATAAAAAAAATTGTAATGGAATCATTTCAAAAAGAGTAGATTCAGATGAACTTGTTTTGAAAAATGAACTATTACTAACAAATAAAAAAAATTATTTAATAAACTAACCGTGAAGTGCATGGCAATGGGTCCGGTTCTACGTTTGGAGCAGACGTTAAAGATATCGAGGGATCAATAATTCCAGTAGATTGAGACGGTAATGATGTTAAAGCTGGCTCAGTGCTGTGTATGAGAAATTATTCAAAAAAATGAATAATTGTTTATTTGAGAATATTAAATTGATATTTAGTAAAATAGTCATACAAGAACATAAATTTAAATGATAAAAAATTTAGTATGTTTGTTGCATAGCGATGGATAATGTAATTATTAATGATACTGACATTGAGGGACATTTGATAATTTTTAGAATTTTTTTAATAAATAAATTATACTAAAAACAAATCATTTAAAAATTTTTACGTTTAGAAGCTCTGAAAAATTATAAATGTAATTTTTTTCAAAAAATTTTCTAGACCTAGTATATTTTTCAAGAAAAACCAAAAAATTGTCAAGTGTCTGCTAATTTGAATATCATAATTATTAAGTATTCCCGAGAAAAGTCGAGCATTTCCGAACATACCCAAATTCTCCAACGCTTGATTGCTCGATTTTACATAATTATGTGAAAATATGAACTTAATAAATTATTTTAAAAATATTCGATCGACTTACCTTTCATACGACAAATATTTAGATATCACTCGAAATTCTTTGTAATAAGAGGAATAATAAGTTATTATTTCGTCACTCCAATCGTCAGGCAATATAACATCTCGGTATTTATGTTGATGATGCTTTCGAGCAGATGTTGTTGAAATTAAGTTGACGATTATTAATTTCTCAACTTCTTGTTGAGTAAAATCTACCAAAAAGTTAATATTTTATCTTGTGACACTTGGGAAATAAATTAATTTTTAATTTCATGAATTTCAAATATATATTCAATTGTAGGGCCGAGATAACGTACCACGCAATTTGTAGGACAATGTGACGGTTGAATTATATAAATATTAACTAAGTAAAAAAAAAAAAAAAATCAGCTGGTTAGTAATCATTTATGATGACTTTGTTATCGATACATGTTGGCAAGAGGGGACTCTTTGATCAAACCATCGATTTTGTAGGACAAATATTTTTTCGAATAAATTAGATAACTATCTTGATATTAAAAAAAAAAAATTCAGTTAGTAATAAATATTTGAGAACCATGAAATCGGCATGTTGTATCCTTGCTATCTCTGTTAGCCACCACAGTCGAGAGATTCTTACAGGAAATTTTTGGGCGTCTCATCAAAATGAAGCTACTCACAAAAAATTAGCTTGATAGTAATCAAGTGTAAAAAAGTACCAGGGATCCTGGACTATCAAGAGTTATTTTTGAAAAAACTTAAAAATTACAGAGTAATTGACACGTTTATGATTTAGAAATTTGAGGCACATGTACAAGTAATATATCTACTACATCAAACAAATCGGTTTCCGTATTTATTACTCATTTATTGAACTTTTTCTAATTATTATTTAATTCATGTAATTATTCATTTTCAGCTCTGCCCGCTCAGATATCAATTAAAGATAAGATAATCAATGATTATGACTGGTTGGTAAAGCAACAATTAAAAAAAAAATTTTTTTAAACTCAAAACCCGGAATTTGCCACCTTGCTGATTCTGTGCCATACATCAATAATAGACAGTAACCTTTTGGTATACTATTTTTTTTCACCTCCAACGGAGGGCGCAAGTATCTGACACTTTCTAATTGTAATTTTTCGTGAAACGAGTCTCGAAAATAACAAGGGTGGGAGGAGTATTTGACTAAGTCTTGACCGCTCTCACTTCTTTTAGGAGTATCCCAAAAAATTTTTAATTCACTCGCTGATTCATCACAAAATTCGATGGGTAATATTTGATTCCGTTTCTTATCCAATGAAGCGTAATAAACATTCTTGTAGCCGTATCGTATTGGAAAATAGCTTTGAGTGTAAAATATAGTTTGACAGAAAAAAATTTGGAACAATATTAGCATATCAACATGGTCCACTACTGTTAACCAACATTAATAATTGCTATGAAAATTTATCGTACAAGATTGTTCGTTACATTGAGACATTGTAAAGTATACGATCATTCCTCATACGTATCAAACGTACAACATTTTTGACAAAATACACCATATGCAGATGATGATGATGATGATGATGATGATAATGTTATTTGTAAAATCGTATATTCAACACTTTCATCTACATCAGCTCATCGTT
The DNA here is from genome assembly GCA_030523045.1 of Meteorus cinctellus. Taxonomy (NCBI): domain Eukaryota; kingdom Metazoa; phylum Arthropoda; class Insecta; order Hymenoptera; family Braconidae; genus Meteorus; species Meteorus cinctellus. The sequence goes on along the minus strand of JAPYZF010000523.1, from coordinate 35,200 downwards.
AAACGGGCATTATAATCATGTTTCTCAAATTGTTAACTCACAACTTGGTGAAAATTATACACAATTTCACTGCAACGATGTTATTGTGTTCCCCCCCTATTATGCAGGATAGATATAGTTTCAAACTGGAAGTCAACGGACGAGAAGAACATTGGAAATTTTGTTCTCGTTACTATAGAATGCGTCTAAGGAAGTTGATACGGCACAACATGAATATTCGTTAAGTCGATATAATTAAAGCTCTAATATTTTGCTAAATTGAAATTGACATCGGATATCAAATTTATTTACATTGACAATAATAATTGGGATTTTGAACCTATTGAGAGCGTACAGAGGAATATGTATATATATTATATAGCCACTAGATCGGTGAAAGGGCTATTGGTCGCCCCTATTTTACTGTCACGGCGTCAGAGAAACGAGGGACAGCTGGGGCAAAACCGTTATAACTTCTAACAAACACATACCATCACCATTGACTCAATTTTTTTTTCACATTGGCACTACATAAAGGTATTTGTTCAATACAGCAAACAATGGAATCATATTCATGCGATGACACACACACATAGTTTGAAACATAGTCGTATGTTTTATTTTCAGTATTTATCGCATATATATTATACAGTTCATATCTATACAACACACGTTCATGAAAAGTAAATAATCAATGATAATTTTAACAGCAGTACAAGCATTATTGGGCAAGAAGATTATACTACCAATACAGCAGAATCACAACAACTCATAGATTAGCACTCGACATGTTTTTTTTTCCTTCTTCCATATTTTCTATCTATAATTACAAATTCACAAATTCATAATTATATATTTCAACCTTCATACACGCTCGGATGATTCAGAGGATCGATGAATCACCATGACACAGGTTTGAATCATCATATCCACACGTGCATTCACTTTCTAATACTAATACTCACCATGCGAATAATCTAGATTGCATTCAGTAACATTAACATTATTGGTATGAACAACATGACTCAGATTAACATAAATTTGAATTTTATCAAAAATATTGTTATCGACAAAAATATGGAGATTATAATAATTGATCGTTGAAAACTTTAACATTTTCTGATACTATTATTAATATTTTCGAACATACAATTTATAATGGTTCCTTTCGTTATCGATTATATATTTCACACGCATCTATGTATCTGATTAATGGAATTATTGAAATTTCAATTAGAAATTGTTGATTATTGTTATGAATATGTACAAAAACATGTGTATATGTAGATATATATCTACCAACTCAGATAAATCGGAGTCTCATCTAAGTGTCATTATGATCGCGACATTGCCAACGAAATATCTCCATTTTGATTTACAATTGGAATGGTATGGTACATATGGTTAAGTGAATAAATTTGTCAATGTTCGTGTGTAATCATTGTTCCAAAACATTCCTCAATCCTACTTCCCACGTATGTTTTACTGGAGAATAATTTTGAGTAAGAATTTAGATGGATATTGTGTTTCAGCCGTTTCAGGCGGTTCTCTAACTAGTCAATATTATCAAACTTGTTTCTTCACGAAAAAGATTCATCTAAATTCTATATTCAGCTTTTTTAAGTAGACATCACAAATATATTACATCAAATTCATAAATTGTGCATCATCTGTAACTCAAGAATGCATTTAAGGTTTTTTATTTTCACATCATCAACACAAACTTTGCGGACTTTTCATATTGATATATGACGCAGATTTAGTTAATTCGGTGGTTCAATGCAATCGAGCTATCTATGAATTAACGTATATTAGTCACTGAAACTACTTGAAGAATATAAGCTGTGTACTGTATGGTTAATAAGAAGTCTTCAATTTTAGACAAAGTTCGATAAACTGAATTGAAATTCCAATGATATGAAAGCCAATTACTTAACATAAAAATTAAAATTGTTGTGAAGAAGGCTACTTTTTTCAGCGTATAAAAAGTAATTTCGCATCTGCGTGAAAACTACTAGGAAATTTTCTAGCGTACATATCAGCAGCAAATAGCGGCAGATGCATCGGAACGGCGCGTGCCGCGCAACATGTATGGCGGGGGGCTAAAACCACCCTCCACATCGTGTCACATGCTATTCGGAGGGGAGAGAGGAGCACCTGGCCCTTGAAAATACGCCAATGGCGTGATTTCTTGATGGCACTTCCGCTCCTTATATTCATCAACTATCACATGCGTTTCATCCAAGCCCATTGGGGTCTTTCCCACCCTACAACTAAGCCCCTCTGCATCAACACCAATAATGCATGAATTTTTTCAGTTATACACACAGCACATGGATACATATCTAAGACACGAGAAAAGAAGGAGAGAAGAGAATGGAGAGGGGGTTGGGCGTATTACTATGTCGACTTTTCATCGTAAGGGTGCGGAAGGGGAGGATCGTTACGATACAAGAAAACGTCAAAAAGTCGTTACAGTCATCACGTCCGCCAAAGACATGAATAAATGAAATAATAATGTGTCTTATGGAATAAGAAAGGGGAATAGAAAATTGGAATAGCGAATTTTCTCTTGGTAGACCCGGCGATGACGAGAGAAGATCAATTTGCCGAGGTTCAATATAATCATTATTTACATCCCGATATGTGTTCATAAAACATTTAAACATTATCGGGTGGTGGAACGATGTGGTAGTGGGGAGATTGATGACGCTCGTAGTGCATACATATGTACATGGATAGCTGATAATCAAACGGGTGCACGCGGGCGAACGAGGAGGTGGTGAAGAAGCGAGCGAAGAGACAAGAGAAACGGAAGCGTAGCGCGTGCCTAGCCTGTGTGCATGCATGTGTGCCTGTCTACCGGCTGTTTCTCTCACTCTATATATCATGTTATGCTTCGTTGGTCTGTGAAAACGCGCGTTGGGGTCTTTGTTGAGTGGTTTGAAGACATTGGGGATCAGTTTGTGGGGGATCGTGTGTAACTAAAGGTTAAACTTCAAACTAATATCCAGTGCGGATGGAAGTGCGAAAAGTGTGCATACTCAATTAATAGTTGTTGAAGAATATTTTGATGTTTGGGTATAAAGCGTAAGGCGTGACGTTTCAATCAAGTGGTGTGATAAAACAATTAAACAATTATGAGTGGGTTTAAAAGAATGCAAAGCAAAGTATTCTGGGGTCACATGGAATTACAGGATGTCGAGAATGCACCACTACTCTATTCAAATAATGACAGTCAGATTCCATCAAAAATTCATCGAAATTCTTATTGTAACTTTGGTCGTGATAGTGATACTGATAACGATGAAAATACGAATGGTAGCATGAAAAATGTCAAGATTTCCGGTACGAACATACTCACATTCGAAGAGACAAAAAGAATAGTTGATAATATTGCTACTTCAGATAGTGCTGCATCTAATAATGAAAATCATTGTGCAATGCGTGAACAATCTCATGAGGCCGCGGGGAAAAATGATGATAAAATTGAAATATCTACGATCTGTAATCAAAATTTGATTAGTGTTATTCCAAGAGCTTTTAGTCCGTTCGATCAAAGCCATGGTAGTTTAGATTCCGGTTTTTCCGACTCAGAACATTCGAAAAGCCCCGAAACGGCTGATAACATCGACAAGATCGGTACAAAGCGACGGCGAAGACGCAGAAGACGATCACGCGAGAAACGTGATGCTATGAGAATGAATGCTCATCATGGTCGATTGAACGTATCGTGGATTGATAACGGTCTACCTCCAAGTCCATCACACACATCAACCCCCAAGCGAGATATACAGGATTCTACGGGCCATTGCAATTTGCAATGTGATAAACATACTGTTGTTGGTCAAATTAACGAAGGTGGCCATATCACCCAAAGGTTCGTTGTGTGTTATGAAATAAAATGCAGCGTTAGAGGATGTAAAGATATGAAGACATGTGAATTTTGTATAATTTTCATGTCGCAACTCATCCAAACTTTCTTCTTCAATATATCGATATAAATTTCCATACTTCATTTTCGGCCCCCTAATATAATTGTAGTCAGAATTTCAATTCAGTTTCTCAACATCAATCATAGTTGTTTCGTTGGTCTTTGTTTTTTTTTTCATCTTCGTTTTTTTTCCCAGTTTTTCTCTTGGTGAATTAGTATAACCTCATGATGATCAGGGAAACGGAAGGTGTCAACAACATTTTATAGCAAAAATGTCGTGAGAACTCTATTTAGAAGTACATTAGTCGAAAAGGGAAAAATATATAAAATGCCTCGGAATTTTTCCTGTACTGCTCCGTAAAAATCTACAATATTTATTCTTTACATTATCAGACAACTGATCAGTTTTTTTTATCTCTGGTAGAAAATTGTTTACACATCATGTCGTTTGCTCTCATTTGTTACAAAGTGTGAGCTTTTTTTTTCATGAATTCCCTTGCCGCTTAAGAAGAACTCCATTTGCTATTCACATTTTTGCAAAATGTGTTCATGAAAAATAAATTATTTCCGAGTTCGCAATTGATTTTAATAGATTCTTATAATTGTAAATAAAGATAACCATTTTCCAAGAAATCTCCAATATTCATGACAATCTAATCTGGCATATCGCATTATTTGTTGATGTATAATAGAAAAAAAGGTGTAGTTATTCAAGTTATTCATGGAAAAATGGGCGATCTTAAATTAAACGTCCGCGGTGAATCAGATAAAATACATATACGGCTGAGCCTGGAGCTATGACTAATGGGATATCTCTGTTGAACGAAATCACGACGAAAAGAATTTCATCAATGCGCCCGTGTGTATTTGTGACGTGTACAGCAGTAAGAATATACTGCACGTGTACACTGCATAGTATGCGTTAGTTGTATAGCAATGATGCATCAATATTCCTTAAGTATAATTCATTCTTTTGAAAGAAATTGAAAAAATAATAATACTTTTTGTGATCTTTTCTCCAATCTATTTCAACGTTTTGTCACTCGAGCTCGTCAATTTTGAATTGAATATCATCGCTACCCAATAACGTACAGGCACTGAAGTCATACAAAGAAACACTTGAATATCATTATTATTACATTGAGCATGCGAGTCGTGATTCATGAACGTGAGGTAATTTCAACAGAAGCTAACAGAAGATGACTGGGGCAATGTCTACCGGTTAGACAGTCGAGCTCATTTTCTCAAGTGCTCCGCACTTCGTCTATTTCACTTAATACGAATGTAACGAAACGAGAATGGAAAAAACATTTATTCCCATGTATATGGAATGAAAATATTTATTGAATCATTGAGAGTTTCAATCACATTCTTCGTGAATGATACAATGGAGGAAGTGAAACCGGGTCGCAACACATGGTGATGAATTAGTCACATATGAGTAGTGTATCGATGCGAGAATAGCAGTTTATTTGCATTCGTCAGTTTTCTCGGAAATTTCTCACGAGTGATCTCATGATATGATTCGGAAATATCTGTCTGCACTGTGACACCGTTGCGACACCACTGTGATACCACTGTGATACCACTGTGATGGCGTGGTCGAGGTTAAATTATTTGTGACTATCTCTATACAATTTATGACAAAATATGAAATATCCCTCTCTATTATGTTATTAGTCCATAATAGCCTAATGAATTGCTTTTGATAATCACAATATTATGAAAATTGAAAGAAAAAAAAAATTATAATAACAATGATCTTTACTCTGACATTTTTTTATAGAATCGAGGAAGAGCAAGTTGGAACATCCATTGAGCCTTCACCAGCTTCTGTCTATGCATCTGGTAAGGAAGAAAGTCTTAATGATTTTCTGTATTCTAATGAACCACCCGAAGAGTATGACGTCCCAACAACATCATCAAGTTCAACTTCTCGTGGATCAACACCGTCATTTTCTGGGCCTTGGTATACCAAAATCTCTGCTGAATCGTCATCCAAATCCACATGTGAATCTATAGTACAGAATCAAAGAATTATTTTCGAGAAGAAAATTCATTCTTCAGTGAAAATGTGGCTGAATGATTTGATGCTAGATGTGGAGGAGGACTGTTGCATTACGCTTCAAAGTAAAGCTTTACCAAAGCGTAAACCGCCCCGTGAAATCAATGAAGTGGAGCAGACGAGAGACTTAAAAATGATGACAGCCAAAGCGACTGCAGCTGCAACAGAGCTGCTCCTCAGAGCCGGTAATTTCACCACAAATATCAAAGATGCTGTTGCAAAGATTTCACATCATAAGGGTGGTCGTTCTGAACGTGAACTTTTGCGACCGATTGAAGAGGAAGCATTCTCTATTCTTTCTGAATTGGGCGCACCACCTCCGAGGAGAATCCATGATGGGAGTCTTCGTTCTATGGTCAATCAAATCGAATCATTGAAAAATGTGGTCGATTGCACTATAAACACTCGATTGGATTTTTATATTGAGGTAAAATCCCATTTTTTCATCTTCGTTTCTGCAATTACTCTTCGAACTTTAACTTTCCTATTACTACTGCATCGGAATTTCTCCTTCTACTATTAGCAAATCAATTAAACAGCTCAATATTCTTTTGTTTGTCGATTTTAACTAGCTGAAACACTCAAAATTTTTGGAATTTTCATTTTTAGAGAGTTGTCAGAGGACTTGAAGACGCCCCAAGAGAGACCGGCAGTGTCGCAAGAGGTGCTCTGGCAGCACTGACTGCTTTAGGTCTTGCCGGTACCCGGGCTGGGAACAGTATAGCACGATGCTCAGGTGTGCGCGCTTTATTGACATCATTGATATCTGCAAGTCGTTTATCTTCTGAATTACGTGCATCCACATTGCGCGCGCTCACGAGTGTTTGTTGCTGTCCGTTGGCGATCAACTGTTTTGTGAAAGATGGCGGTCCAGAAATTTTAATGGATCTATTAACTTCCAAAAGTACACCAGAATCAGAAAAAATGGAAGCGACAGCACTAGTTGTCCAAATAACAGCACCATGGACTGATGCATTGGGTTTGATATATCTCGAACCTTTTGCTAATATTCTCATAGATGTTTTGACTCGTTTAGCTGAAGAAACAGCTTGTAGCCAAACTCTTTTGCTATGCGCAGCTGCACTAAATAATCTTTCAGACTCGCCAATATGTACGCAATCTATTGTTCAGTATGACAGTGTCCGTCGATTGCTTCGGTGTGTCAAAAAGTCATCAGGAACTAATATCTGGCTAATGGAACAAGTCGCATCTCTCATCAATAAACTGGCAAAGAGCTCTGAGATTAGAAGATATCTTGCTCAAGCTCGAGCCTCTGTAGCTCTTGTTAGTTTCCTTCGTATGGCACCGCCCGGGCTTGAAGATGCTTATCACCGTCTGTCCATAACTGCTGCTTCAGCTTTAACACGTCTTTGTGTAAATGAAGAAATAGCGAAGCAAGTTGTGGCTGTAGGCGGTGCTGATTGTCTCCCTAATCGTCATTTGTATGATAACGATGATGATGATAATGACGAACAATTAGGAGTACTTAAGTACAGTAAAAGTCTCAGAGTAGCATGTAAGCGTGCAGCCAAACGTATTGACGATGCCAAAGCTTGCGATTACGCGATTTAACATCATACCGATTATAATTTTGGATTATTGATGACGTGGATTATTATCACACATCCTCATATGAATCTGTGTGAAATGTTAACCGATTTTTATTCCTTTCTTGTCTCGTCGATCTGATATCCCCAAATGCATTGGAAAATGATGGTTCATTTTGTTAATCGAGTGGGCAGAAAGAAAAGTTTTTTTTTTTTTTTTTTTTTTTTTTTTTTTGAAAAATGAGAAAGCAAACTCCATCAGTACTAACACTTGATTGCTTACGACATTTTTACGAATAGAAAAATATGCTGCATGTACATCGATAAGGTTTATTGTGCTTCTTCAGTTCGAAATTATCTTTAATATATTCATATGGAACATGATTTATTTCTGAGAAAAGATGAAGGCTCAAATTGCCGAAATGTCGTATCAAAATGTTAGTGCCATAATTCAAGTCATTAATATTAGAATTTACTATTAAAAATTAAGTTATTTATATTTATATTATTGTACAGCTGCTTCATATTCGATTGATTAGTTGTCTTTGAATGATTATTTGTTAATTCGTATGAAGTTGGCTACGATGGAAAATATCGATAGTGGTCTCTAAACAAGGTCTCAACTCCAAATCACAAGCTCCAAGGACAAATTTCTTTTCGGGTGCCTTGAAATAATCCAATCCTCTGCCGATTTTTATTACCCATCCGTTACTGAGGCTGTAATAAGACCATGTATATATATTTTTCTTGTACACGTACGATGATACTAAAATAGAAGATTTATAAAAAGAAAAGTATGTGAAAAAAGTCTTCACAAACATCAAGTGAAGTAGATTATCAGAATATATAAAAAACACGGTCTACGTACTATTTTTCACTAGGTTTGAGTTCAAGATCTTTATCTGCAATTTTCAGTAATACATTCTTATATTTGTCTAAAGAGCCTACTACAAAACCGAAAATGATTGGCAAGATCTATGCAAAGGGAGTACTGTACATAGCATATAAATCCTCGTATGTCTTCCAACATCAATAAACTGAATTATTATTTTCCTACCATACTGTCTGCTGTATTTTATACGAATTGAATATTTCCATGTTCTTATAATTCAGCAACAAATATGATGAGTGAGTCTATAACAATCTGCATTTATATGCTGTGCTCTTCATTTAGTCTGAATAAATATCCTGGATCACCAAAAATTCATATTGAATTTGAATCTGATTTAACGCCGCATTGTGATCATATCAATGCACCGAATCGGTTAGTCAGAGCCATATGGTTGTTTATAACGAGGTGGGACACCGAAGGTAATTATGATCACACGTGCGAAAGTAGTGATAATAAGCAGTACGGTTGATGAGACGGTCAAAACCATTACTCACGATATTTGTCTGTCGTGTAATGTTTCTGAAAATGTGACGTCGAAAGAGACGGCTCGGTTGCTCAGACTTTGCTTCAATTCTCCCAATCTTATTTTTTGATTTCTCCCATCATCCGGATCAAGTGTTGTCACTAATGAAACTCGCGACAATGACTCACATCTTTGAACTGCTAATTCGCAAAATCGAACCAAATTCAAACACTTTGAACGAATACCCAAAACAAAGACAAAAATTGACGACATCTATAAAATCGTTCGAGTTATTACCTGCAGGTGATAACTACGTTTTTACGTAGCTTGTTCATTACCTGGTGATGGGCGCGAATATAAGGATCTTCGATACTGATATAAGTAACAGAATTATCCAGGAATCGACTGAATAGGCTGCCATAACCAAATCCCGTACTCCCGGCTTCAATTTTTGTCTGTTCCCTGTAATCACCACTAGCTTTTCTGTCATCAATTATTTTCTTTATTTTTTCTGCTCTTTGCATGTACTCCTGTGTTTTCGCGGTTAAGCACCTTTTTTTATCTTGATCCTTAATGGCTGTGAATCAAAGCTGGGTATAAATGGAATGATTTCTGCTTGTTCGGGAAAGAAAATGATTGTTTTACCTTTCAATGAATTCACTAAAATTTGAAGTCCTTCCTGATAGAGAACTAGTGCTAATGTGTATTGTTCTTTTCTGTCCATATCAATAGCACGTTTCAAAATTGAAGCTGCAGTACTCTCCATTTTATCTTCATTCTATGAAAAAAACTTTCGTGACCAAATATAATACTCACTAACTTTTCGCCACGAATGTTTATCTCTGCAAATATTAATCTACCCGCGGAAAATAGACGCACGCGCTTCTCGAACGGAGTCTCTGTTCTTGTGTGGTTTTGAAATGATCCCCTTACGCCTGCGCACATTGAATGAAGCGAAATTGTGGATGCCATCTGCGCATGCGTGAATGGATCAGTTCCACACAGTTTGGATCACTTCAAACGGCAATAAAGAAAACGAAAAAACATAGCCCTGCTTCACACCGGTGTTGAATACATATATATATTTATATGTATGTACAAAATAATGCATCTTCAAAACAACCGAAATTATATCTCAACCTCCCCTCCATTCTGATTTTTCTAACCTCAAAAATTCAGTCATATCCACCATAGCTATAATTTTAATACAGTGTGAAATACAAACAATTGCAGTTACTGTGAATGTGTATGCGTTTGGAAAATATTATACGAGGTTTCATTAGCTTATAACAGACCAAAACAGTACTTGCCAAGTTGTGATATAGCGACGTAAGAGATATTGCAATTCTGTCTCACATACTGCTATTTGTTTATCAATGAGATATAATACGTCTGTGCCAACTGTCATGGCGGTAAAAATAAGAGATGGTTTTTGTAGCCATTCATAGGGATGCGACATGCGACCACCGTATCCAATATCGTTTTCTTGATCAATCGTCTTTATGTTTATATTTATTTTCATTCATCAATTTTATTGATTGAAATGAGATAACTGGATTGATGAATAATTATGTCTAATAAAAATATCAGCCTTGATGGACATTGGGGCGAATTGCCAGCGCGGGACATGCATAAACAAGAAGTTATTACACCAGATATTATTGAAAATATATGGCGACAAGTTTTAGATGATTCCAATGGTACCGAATGCGATTACCAGAGTGACCGACAATCAGAATTTATACAGTGAGTTTTAAATAATTGGTGTTTTTTTTTTTTTTTTTTTTTTTTTTCATCCTTTTTATCCGATATATTTCATAATATTTCATATTAATTATACATGAGTTTTTTCATATTAAGATTACCACTGGGGGAGTCCCACGTTCTCAACACTGTTAATCTTCATCACCAGCTACGGTCTATGGTAGTATTTCATTTAATGAAACATTTGATAATTCGCAACTGCACCACACAATTGTTATGTAGATTATAATAATCGAATATTTCGTTATCACAAAAATTATTTGGGAATACTTTTCTTGATCAGTTGAAGAATTCAATGTTCCAATGCGAATTTGGAATTATGACCACTTTCATTTTTTGGCAATTTTAGTATTAACCATGAATTTTTCTAATAAAAAAGAGTTTGAAAATAGAGAGATTCAAATGTATTAATAACGCAAATGAAGAGGTTTTTTTCACTCGCCAAGTTTTTTCTCAATTGAACATGAACCACTTTCAAATGTATTTGGTGAAGCACACACATGCAAATTCATCCGACAACGAAAAAGTATGTCACTATTTATTGCTATTATCATTGTCATTGAATACATATACTCTCTTCAAGGAAAATGGTTTGATGCTCAGAGGAATATGTGAAATTGACATTGATGGGTCAAAAATGAAAAAAAAACCTGCCAACCTGTTCAATTTCTTGTCACCAAGTCACCGGAGGTATATTATAACTTTCATCAGTATCGCTAGTAGATTTATTAAAATAAGATGATGTGTGTTACATTACTTGTATGGAATATCTTTATCAGGAATAGAATGAAAAAAGTATCAACAACTCATCATTTGCGATCGTCTACTGCTCGGAGTCTATTGAAACATTCAGCAATTATACTCGTAGCCCACATTGGATATGAAAATACGTCAGCCATCGCTATTGATACACTCACAGATGTTGCAGAACATTTTCTTCAACGAATGGCCTTACTTTTAAAAGTTGCCGCTGAACAACAGAATGACGGTTTCCCAGTAAGAACTTATTTTCTGCATAATTAAACTACCTTAGTGAAATTGCTCATTGAACTGTATGAGCATCAATTTTACTGAAAATTATACATGATAATTCATGTTTAGGACGCAATGGAGAGAGTGCTCATTGAAATGGGTGTTGGTGGCGTAACAAGTATTCATGATTATTTTCAAAATTATATTCTGAAATTTGATCGAAAAATGACAGAAGAAGTTGAAGTCATGATAGAAAATCAAAAGCGTCAGTTGGAATTGAATTCAGCGGCCAGGTGGGTTAAAGATGCTGAGTTATGAATGCTCATAATCCTCGTAGTCTTATTCATTGTGGATGAATTATTCAGAATCGTTTGGTTCAATATATGATTGTGATCCAATTAGGATGGATTTAAATGATTCAGTGACCAAGTTGCAGTTTGATGAGTTGGATGCTTTCGGTAACATATACAGCAGAGAAGTCCCAACGTTACAATTACTCGATCCTGATATTGGTTTTCCACCGAGTCTCGATGCTGGATTTCAAATGCTCCATAGCCTGGAGCAAGATGAGTAAAATCAATTTTTGATTTCAAATATATATATATATATATATATATATATACATAGCTACATGTGTACACATTCACCTTGATGTTATGTTTGATTGAGTGGTGTGATCACACAAACAATGATAAAGACCAAATTAAGATTGCAGTGAAAATCATGATAATCGACAAAATTTCAGATTGAATGGCTTAGAAGTCGAAGAGGAGGAGGTCCACGTCAGTGATTCAACCAGTGGCCAGCATGCAGATAGAAAAAAGAAGAAAGATTCTTGATATCATTGGTAAAAAATAATAACTTCTCCTTAAGATATTTTTCACAAACATAGTTGTGCCCTGTTTCATCTCGCATAGTTCCGATGACTGCAGAAATGGTTTGAGCCCATAGTGAATTTTTGAAACAGCAAGAAACGGGTTATCAACTCATTGAACTAGAATGCATTCTTACTTGTGACTTTGTAATATCACGTGACAATATATATTTATTCAAGATTCTTAGTGCAGTATAATCATTGATTGCTATGACTCATTAGAATTATTTTAAATGTTCTATTTGGAGAAAACATTAAAAATTTCGAAATGAAATAGATGCAGTTTGAAGAATAACGTGGGGTGCCCGAAAGTTTGAAATTGCAATCCAATTTCTCTCTGGATCAAGAATGGATAATGTACAATCGGCGGTGAATAAAATCACAGATAGAAAAACGTTGGCTTTGTTGATTTCTAGCTATACTGGAAATTATGTGAATATACCAAGTGAATTAGCAGGTTACCATGTCTACACGTGTATCATATTATAATATAAAATTTCGGTTCTATTTGTATATTTGGTCTCAAAATTTGATGATGCGTAAAGTTGGATCTATGACAATAGAGCTCATCGCTAAGAGTCGAAAATAGAAGTATAGTGTGTGAGAAGGCTGGGTGCAGGTTACCATGGTTGAGCAAGAGCGATTCATTGCGTAAATTTGGAGGAGCTAAAACGGATGATTATGGTCGTTTATAGTGGTCGAGAGTGAGTGAATGATGAAAATCAGTGGAGATTGGTGAAGGAAATACCTCGGCTGCGGAAGCAATTGCGAGAAGTGATATGACCGACATGGATGCGAGCAACATGAAATTCAAAGATGATTCTATTGGAGCCTGCTTTGAGCGACATGAACACAACGCTATACTAAATAACAACGCAAGGCTACAGATAGACTTCGTGCAGATTGATCATACCCGAGTTATTCCAGATGCAATAGACAGAGCAGATGAAATCACGCAAATCAATAAGACTAAACGAGTTTGTACCGCATATGCATTCAATATTTCATGATTCCATGTGAATACAAGTTCCCTGAGTCAACATACATTTTCACGACTATTAAAGTCAAAGTTAAAGTGTCTTTCCAGTTGGAACATCTCTCAGCAATACCTTTCTTATAACTTTGTATTCGGTATACTTATGCTTGTCAGTATATCGCCGGCGATTCCATCTTTCTGCTATTCCAAAACGTTTTTCTCTACAAAATGTACTTCTTCGTAATCAGTTTTGGGAGGCGTATTCTAAACAATATGAAAGTCAAAACTAAGTGTATCAAAAGAAGAGAAGAGGTTGCGTGAGTGAGTGGAACAATAACACCGTTGACGAATGAAGTGAGAGCTGCAACAGGAAGTATCCATGGTTCAATAGGGGTAAAAAAAAGCACTCGCACCACTGAATGATATTATGAAATTAATCGTAGAATTTGGTGCTGTATACTTGAATAAATATCTCTCGAACTTTTTGCCTCGAACTCCGAGATGTCCTGAATGCTCCTTTGATATGAAAAACAATGGTTAATTTAGTAAATTATGTTAATAAACCATTATGGGAAAAATATTTCGTTTTCTCTCAGGGACAACCAAAAAAATCTTTACGACTTTCCGCAGCTAATCCAAAAGGATTCTGATAGGTTTTTATAAAGTAAATGCCTCAAATTCTGGAGAAAAAATATGTTATAACGTATACTCTATAAAATGAAAAAATTTGTATACGCCATACATGATGGAGACATATATACGAGTGATTCTCGTGCATTTTTTCAAATATATTTATCGTTGCTATTCATCGCACCGGCGAAATGATGAATCTTCAAATGATGAGACGATCTCAGGAAACACATACAGACTGCTGCTGAAGGGGTGTTGTTGGTACGGTATACTCTGTAATTTTATAATATGAAGAATGGAATTAGTCAATCAAATCCGATATGAACCGAACATTAAAATAATTTGTGGATAAATTCAATTTCAAGTTTTCGGTCTTTCCCGCGCTAGCTATTTCTAATATTTGATGTCGAATAGAAGATTGAGAAAAAAGTTGTATGGTGAGATAGTAACCATGAATATAAAAAATATATATAGATATATAGAGTAGTTTTTGTTTAAACGTGATGAAAAAATTGTTTCCCATGTAGATGCTTTTTTCTCTAGTTTATAGAATACATATTTGACTCATAACAATAACAAGCTGTTTGAATGAACGAATTATTGATCAAACATTCTATGCTTCGAATGTGCGCAAAACTCATCACCGTTGATAAGAGTGTGGTGAATTGATATCATCATATACATTTTTGAAATATATTCTCAAAGTCTGGATGGACTTTATGGCGAAAACAAACGATCGTATTTCTAATGTCGTTCGGCATGAACATCAATATGTACAGCTATCATCAAACCTACATTTGAACTTAAGTGATGAAAGGAAATGTGGGGAAAATAGTAACGATAATGAGGTAAAACCAAACAACATACAATGTAGTAGTGTACGTAATGGTGGTCTTGAAAGTAACATGTTTTTCAAACCTAAATTACCAAAATCTTTTTACATCATAAAATTACGTGAGTGGGCAGAAGAAATACCAATTATTGGCCTTCAGCATGAGTGGCAAGATAATATCATACAATTAATATTTGGTAGCAGAGAGTATCGGTATCCTCAACATGTGCAGGCACTTTTTCAAGAAATTGAGGAATTGTATGCCAATGATATGCAACAGTTAGCTATTCAATTGACAGTTGTGGAGCATGATAGAAAATCGAGTGAGAATGTAGGTGAAATTTATACTGTTAACAATGTTAACATAGCAGCCAATACACATCGAATGGTACGGTTCATCAAACACCGAAATACTCTAGAAAACAAATATTTTCTATCGCATACTGTTATGAGACATATAATTGATCTTTCATTATCGGTATTAATGCCACATATTATTGTAGATTTTTCATATTATGATGCATTAGGCATAGTTCAACTATCCGAAATTCGTGTTAAAATAAAAAATGATCTGAAGAATGGATCATTCCGAATTAAAGAAGAATATCATCAACGTATAACAAGAGCAATATTAAACTCGAAGTCGCTGCAAGAGATGCCTCTTAATATAATCCCACAGTTTATGCAATGTGCGACGAATTTATTTATCCAACAAATTTTACGTATGAAAATGACCACTGTGAACCATGTGATTGGTGCTGTGAAATTCGGAAAGCTTTCTCCGAAAATTGCGTATGCGCTTGTTTTTGAAGATTCATCACTAACGATAAAGCCGTCTTTTGATGAAGTAAAAACAATGTATAGCGATATAATTTGTAAAGTTGACAAGTTAGGCCAAGATTTATTACCATTTGAAATATGTCGAAAAAATAACGAAAATTTCACACAACACGACGATTACATGCAGTTAAAAGTGCCAGATTGGTTTATCGAGGAATCTCATAATGAATTGGAACGAATGATTAATGAACTTTTCGAGCCATTGAATAATTATTGTTGCAATGTCAATGGCCAATTCAAATATGTCTGCGCTCGTGAAACGCAAAGCAGTATGATAAATTTAGTTGCCGCAAACTACAATTACCTTGTCTATTATGAACATGTGAAGAAATTCAGAATGTATTTAAAAGAGACAAATGCAATGTTACCCTATCTACATTTTCGTGTGGGAGTACTTGATCAAGTTCAAGCGAAAGAAGCATTGCGCAACAATATTTCCGATATCATTCGTATTCTCATTGAAAAACTAGTTTCTTATCATTGGGAATATAATTGTGACATTTGTCGACAATTTGGAAAATTTCAATCAGATGCTCTTGACATCCCAAATAATGCCAAGTCTCTGTTTGAATTAAACGATAATATGGTTGTGAAATCAAAAATCATCGTCGAAAATTTAGAAGAAAAAGTGAAAGAATCCATTTCAATGTTGGTTACATTATTTGATATTATAACTCTTACTGATGAGCACATACATTTGAATACCAGAGCAATTAATTGTTTATTTACTATCAATGATATTTTTATTCAAAGCAACACGTTGTGTGAAGCGATGAAAAGTGAGTTGGAGGATGAATTGCAGAAGAAAACCAATATCCTAAATGTTGATATTGATGATATGTTTCCAACGTTGATTATATTAAATGACATGGACGATGCTCATCGCGTTAATGAATATAATGACTATTTGAAAGCTCTTGTGAAGAATATTGAGCGAATCGACAAAAGAATTGAGGCGATCAATATGGAAGAGAGATTATTTAAATTTCCTGAAACACATTTTGTCAAGATCAACGATATTAAAAAAATTGTTTTACCATTTTTTTCATTGAATCATATGATATACGAATGGAAAAACCACAATGCCGTATGGATGGACGGGCCTTTCGAATATATCGATCCAATCAAAGTTGATCAACTCATCAATTTTTATCAAGAAAAATTTTCATATTTGAATAAATCAATGAAATTATACATAAAATCAGACATGTCATCGTGTAAACTTTTTAGGTTCACGGGGATAATTGACGATCCGGATCCAATGCAACAGCCAGCACCGATGAAGTTGTGCTTCCAAGCGCTGCAACAGATCAATGAATTCGGGCAATATGTGCCATTAATTAAATGTATTTGCAACAGTGCATTAGAGCAACGTCATTGGAAAGAAATGTCAGAGATATATGGTAGTGATATTACACCGAATGCGGGGACTACACTTCGTAAATTAATTGGTTTGAATTTAATGAAAAACATTGATGAATATCTTGTAATAAGTATAAGTGCGAACAAAGAACTCGCTCTACAGCGAAAATTAAAAAATATGTATGAACAATGGAATCATGTGAGTTTCGCACTGACATATGACGAAGTCGGAAGGTTGATTTTCATCCATTGTAATGAAATTCAAGTGCGTTTGGATGAGCACCTGACGATAGTTGAGGAAATGAGAGGTTCATACTTCGTTAAACCAATAGCGCATCAAGTTGAAAGATATAATACATGCTTGATTAAAATTCGTAATATTATAATGTATTTTAATACCATTCAAGATGAATGTTTGTTTCTACGTCCAATATTTGGCAATAACAAAATACCAATGGAAGAATTGATGGATGTTGCAACAATTTATTTTGAAATTGAGAAGACAATGAATGATATAATGAAAAGTATTTCGAGCAGCGCAACGTTTAATGACATTGTTCAATCGTCTGAACATTCAATCAATCTTTTGATGACAATGGACAAAATTGAGATAATCAATATAAAAGTTCGAAAATACTTGAATAACGTGAGACTATTTTTTCCTCGCTTTTTCTTCCTATCTGATAGTGAATTAGTGATGATTCTATTTGAGAAGAATTCAATCAGAAGAATCAAGAGTCTGTTTAGAAAATGTTTCCACGGTGTGAAAAATGTGAGAGTGAATTCATGTGAAACTAAAATTACGACCATCATCAGTGAGTATAATGAAGAATTAGAGTTGAATGAAAAAATTTTCTGCTATCAGGGAGACACAAACGACTGGATGAGGCTTGCTGAAAGCGCAATTATTAATGCGGTTCGCGATGACATACGCAAATACATTGATAATATTGACATGGATACAAATGACTGTGCAATTTCTATAGATGGCTTTTCTTCGGGAATTTCGGGGGAGTGTTCAATGCAATTAATTTGGACGTCGCGCATACAGAGGTGTTTTTTTGAATTTCATCCGGATAAATTGAATTCGATTCTAGAAATGCAAAATTGTCTCATTGATAATCTAATTAAAGATTTGCGAAATGGATTGATAATAAAAAAGAGGATACTTGTAATGGGTTTGGTGACAGTAATGTTTCATCAAAAAGAAATTATCAATTTATTGATAGTAAAAAACATTTCTAATTATGATGAGTTTGACTGGATTGCACAATTGAGATATTATTGGAATGAAAATGATGTAATAGTTGGCTTGTTGAAAGAATCACGAAAATTTGGCTATGAATTCTCGACTATTACGGAACCGACAATTACTACTGCACTCACCGAGAGATGTTACCGCGCTATTATTGAAATAGGACGACATCACTTGTTTACAGCGCTCATTGGGCATGCTGCAACAGGTAAAACCGAAACAGTGAGAGGTTTAACGCGTGCCTTTGCCGTACCATTTCACATAATTAATTGTTCACGAAATCTCAGTTGCGAGCAAATTTCGAAAATATTCAAGGGATTAATAGCTTGTGGAAGTTGGATATGCTTAAAAAATATCAATGCTTTAAGTATGTCAATACTCTCAGCGGTAACACATCGAATAAGTTACATTTCTCAAATAATATTTAGCAATTGTTCACAAACTTCCTTTGATGGATCACCATTGTCTGTCAAGACGGGTGGTTACATTATTACTACTGAAAATTATCATTATTCATTTGTCACATCTCATCAACAAGAATTACCGGAAAATTTTCGGTCACTATTCCGAGTGGTAGTATTCCGACATGCAGATCTATCGAAAATATGCGAAACTCGGCTATTTGCCAGTGGATTTATCAATGCAACCAAACTTGCAAAAAAAATTGAAATCCTCTACAATTTATGCGTCGAACAGTTTTCATATGCAAAACATTACGATTTTGGTTATCGAGCACTTCATACTGTGCTCAGAAGTGCTATCAATATTAAATTTGGAAATCCTTCTTATGATGAGGATACAATTGTTCTACGGTCGTTGATAGACGTGAATTCGTCCATGTTTTCCAATTCAGATATGATTACTTTTCGACAACTTTTACACGATATTTTTCCTAACATCAATGTACCATCAATTGATTATACGCCATTACTCAATGCCCTTCATGATGTCGCCAAGTCGGATAAAGTCCAACCACATGAAACATTCCAATTGAAAATGATTCAGTTGTTGGAAATGTCATATTTTCAGCGCATTTTGATGCTCATTGGTGATGCTCTAAGTGGAAAAACAACGTTGCTACGAACGCTCGCACAGTGTTTATCGAAAAATATTGAATTGGAAATAATAAATCAATCAACGATGACATCACAAAGCTTATTCGGGTATTTAGACGAAAAGTCATGCAGGTGGTGTGATGGTGTTTATACTGCTTTGCTCCGCAAACAAAATGTTGATATGGTGAATAATGTCAAAAAATGGATTGTATTCGATGGCCCTATTGAATCCACATGGATGGAAAATTTAAATGTTATAATCAACAATAATGATAGTAGAATATTAGCGTTACCTACTGGTGAAACAATTGACATGTCAGATCGAATAAGAGTGATAGTTGAAACAGATAATATTGAGGAGGCATCGCCAGCTATTATATCACGTTGTGGAATTATTATATTAGCACAAGGACGATTTGGCTACAAGCATCTTATCGCAGCATGGGTACTTGAACAAACATTTCTTGATAAACATGATGAATTCATTCGACTATTCATTGAATGGTCCCTAGATTCGTGTCTACTTTTTGTCTCTAGAGCATGTCAATTCATAATTGCAGTTGAAACAACACATCTTGTAGTTTCAACATTGAGATTATGTGGAATTTATTTGAAAAATGCTGTGAATAGTATGGATGAAAAAGATTGGAATTATTTCGAAATTTGGTGTCAATCTGCGGTTATTGAGTCAATCATTTCGACTTTCGTCGCATGTTTATCCACTGACTCTTGTATACACTTTAATGAATTTTGTATATCATTATGGAGTAATAACGATATAAATCATCCACCACCGGTAGAAATAATGCAATATGGGATATTATTACCGAGTGAAGGTATGATACAAGACAATACATTCATCTTTAAAGGAGCGGGCTGTTGGAAACTTTGGGCTGATATTTTGAAAACTGAAAGTGCTGTTACACTTATATCTAATGCAGGATTTCCATTTGTACTAACAATTGACACTGTAAAATACATTTCAATCATCACTAATCATATCAAATACCGTATACCATTTATTGTGTGTGGTAATGCATCAATGGGAAAAACAACTCTGATGCAGTTTATTTTGAATAAAAAGTTGTCTAGTATGGAGTATATGATTAATTCCTTAAACTTTTCGCGAACAACAGTTGCCAATGAGGCTCAGCGTTTGTTCCTCCTCAAACTCAATAGAATTATGGAAGATCGCTACGCTCCGCCGAATAATAAATTCTGCATAAATTTCATCGACGATTTTAACATTGTCAATGTAAAGGATAATTGCAATGAAAGAAAATCCTTATGTGAATTAATCCGACAATATATCGACCACGCTTATTGGTACAACTTGAATAAACCAGAAAAGTTATACATCAACAATATCATGTTTTCGTGTGCATTAACATTATATGGGAACGAATACGGACGCATACTCTCTTCAAGATTCATCAGACATTTCAATTTGTATACATTGTCTATCCTTACGCGCGAAAATAATGTGAAAATATTTTCTAGCAATCTTTTCTATAAGCTTAAAAAAAATCTCTTCACCGCCGATGTAATGAGTTGCGCGAATGCCATGGTAAATGCCACATTAGATGTTTACAAGTCAATAATTGAAGAGTTGAAGCCAATTCCAAATAAATTTCAGTATCACTTCAATATAAGGGATATTTTGAGGGTAATTGATGGATGTGGTTTGATTCATCGAGAATCTGCTGAAACAAAGGTGACATTGATTCGATTGTGGGTACATGAATCTATTAGAGTATTCGGTGATCGCATCACTAATCCAGACGATCGTGAGTTTTTATTTTTAAATATAAAATCAGCAATTAAAACACATTTCAAGGACAATTTTGAATCAGTATTCGATAATTTTCCAAAAATAAATAATGAATTGACACAGGAGAGTTTGAAAAATCTGGTATTCACCAATTTTATGGAGACAGATAGAGGGACAAATAGTCGACGTTACGAGGAGGTGGGGTCGATTAAACTATTGAACAACAAAATTATTCATTATCTCAATGAATTGAACAATAAGTATAAACTCAAATTGGATATTTTATTATTGCCCGACATGTTGGAGCATTTGATTCGGATATGCAGAATTTTGATAATACCAGGTGGTAGTTTATTAATGATTTGCGCTGATGGCTCAGGTACAAAATCTTTGACCCGTTTAGCAGCATATATCGAACGACAAGATTTTTTTCAATACACATCTGATCAGTATTTTGATTTTAATAAGTGGCGAGAAAATTTAAAGTGCATGGTGAAAAAAATTTGCGGCTGTGTTGGCAAACAATGCACTTTTTTCATGGCATTGCAATATCTCAAAGATACATACTTTGATGATATCAACAGTTTAATGACAACAGGTGAAGTTTCACAATTAATATCATCAGATGAGAGACAAGAAATCGTGGAAGAAGCACGATTAGCCGCGCAAAATGGCGACCGTACTCTTGAAATAACCATTAATGATGTGATGAATTATTTCTTTGCACAGTGTCGCGAAAAATTACACTTCATATTATATTATAATGTATCGAGTTGTTGGAATAAACGATGGCAAATACATTTATATCCAAGTGTTGTTAAATATTGTCACATTGATTATTTTGCGCCATGGCCAACGGATGCATTTTTACAATTGGGTAATAAATATATTGAGAAAGTATTGATTGAAAATATTGAGAAGGAAAAAATAGTTATGGCGTGCAAATATTTCTATGATGAATCAAAGGAGATGAGTGCAAAATATTATAATAAATATGGTAGAGTTACTCATATAGTTCCACTGGCATTTATTCACATGATGCAACTTTACACCGTGCGAATGTCAGATAAACAACAGGCATTGATGATCGCAAGAAATAAATATTTAAGTGGTTTAGAAAAATTACAATTAGCAGCAAAAGAGGTATGTCAAATGCAGGAAACGTTGAAAGCATTGAGACCGGAACTTGAATTTTCGGCGCAAAAAACTGAGGAGACAATGAGAGAGATTGAGAGTGAAAATGTAAGCGTAGAGTATACAACAATCCAAGTGAAACGTGAAGAAGAAGTAGCAAATAAAACAGCTAAAATAGCAGCGACACTAAAATCCGAATGCGAGGCTGATCTTGCCGTTGCCATTCCCATCTTAGAGGATGCAATTGCTGCATTAAATACACTAAAGCCCAGTGACATAACGTTAGTAAAAGCAATGAAAAATCCACCAGATACAGTAAAACTCGTAATGGCAGCAGTTTGCGTGATGCTTGATGTTGCCGCTGAACGCGTAATTGATCCCATTACAGGACGAAAATCCATGGATTTTTGGGGTCCGAGCAAACGTGTACTTGGCGATATGAATTTTCTTCAAACTCTTAAGGATTATGATAAAGATAATATATCACCAGCAGTAATGCAAATAATCAAAAAAACTTATATGACTGACAAAAATTTTATGCCACATATCGTTACAAAGGCATCGAGTGCTGCCGAGGGTTTGTGCAAATGGGTACGTGCTATGGTATCATACGATGAAGTTGCAAAAATTGTTGCACCGAAAAAAGGAAAATTAGCCGCAGCTGAGAGGGAATGTAATGAATGCATGGTGTTTTTGAATGAAACACGTAAAACATTGGCTGCCCTCAATGACAAACTCACTACACTTAATGCCACTCTTCAAACTACATTAACTAAAAAATTTGAGCTAGAGAACGAAGTGGAGATTTGTACTCAAAAGCTTGTTAAAGCTGAAGCGCTTATTACAAGTCTCGCCGATGAAAAGTCCAAGTGGATGCAATCAGCTGAAAAATTGAAACAATCCTATGATAATCTCGCAGGTGATATACTCATTTCATGTGGAATAATTACTTATCTTGCGCCCTATCATTTTGTTTTTCGTAATCAAAGTGTCACATTATGGATTGAATATCTTGCAAATCATTTGAATATACCATGCTCGGGCAATTATGATTTTGTCCAATGTCTCGAGTCGAAAATAAAAATTCATTCATGGCATGAATGTGGATTGCCAAAAGATCGGTTTGCCCATGAAAATGCTGTTATTATCAACAATTCCATGCGGAGTTGTTTAATTATAGACCCACATAGTCAGGCAAGCAATTGGATTAAGCAGATGGAGCTAAGCAATCAATTGGTAATGGTGAAACTCACTGATGAAAATTGTCTACGAAATATTGTTCAAGGTATTGAGCATGATCGTCCAATTTTAGTAGAAAATATTGACGACGATGAATTCTCAGCGCTATCTATTGATTGTATATTATTGCAAATAAAAAATCATCTTCGCGATAAGCTCTACCACCATGAAACAAATGTGAGTAATGACAATACCATTGAAACAGAAAATAATTATTATTCAATGGAACGCAATGACAAGTTTCGGCTATACATGACAACAAAATTTGACAATCTGCATTTTTATCATTATATATTTTCCAAATTGACGATTGTCGATTTTGCCCTCACAGAAGACGCATTGCAAGATAAACTTCTGGATATACTTATATCACGAGAGAGACCCGAAATACATGAGAAATTTGATCTTCTAGTTGATAACAGTGCTTCCAATATGCGATTACTTAAACAGGAGGAGGACAATATACTCACAATTCTTTCAACATCTACCGTGAATATATTGCAAGATGATAAATCTATGGAGATATTAGACATTTCAAAAAATCAGTCTTTGAAAATAATGAAAAATGAAAATTATGTGAAAATAGCGAAAAATGAAATTGATGTTTTTCGACAAAATTACACTGAATTTACTCGTTATTGTGCTATTTTATATAATACACTATCACCTCTGTCCAATCTCAACTGCTTTTATAGATTTTCCCTCGAGTGGTTTATCCAAGTTTATCTAAAGTCTATTGTGAATTCCCGAAGGAGTGTTAGTATTCAGCAGCGTGTACAATATCTTACATCATCATTTACAAAAACTCTTCACTCTAGTGTTTTGATTGTACTATTTAATAAACATCGACTCCTTTATTCATTTTTATTGTCTTTGGAAATACAGATACACACTGGAAACGTTAAATTGGAAGAAATTGATTTTTTTATGTCTGACCATTCATGTTCCGTAGTCGAAAGTGATATCGATATGAGTATAAAGCCACATTGGTTGCCTGTCAAATCATGGAGAGAGATAAATTCATTATCAAAAAATATATCAACATTTTATTCATTGGAAATGAGTGTTAAGAATGACGAATTGTTGTGGCGGAATTTTTTTTATTCGAAAAATCCGAAAAATGACTTATTACCACATCAATGGAAAAAATTACTCACACCTTTCCAAATGTTGATTATTTTCAAGATCATAAGACCAGATAGAATGATGATTGAAATAGAGCACTTTGTTACAAGCACGAATGCTGCATTTGATGTTCATTTGACACAAAATTTATCCGATTCTTATTCACAATCGAGCTGTTTGATTCCTTTAATTTTTATTCTGCCTAGCTACATTGAGCCACTGAAACAAGTGCAAGAGTTGGCAGCATCGATGAGATGTACATCAAAATTAAGAGTACTCTCGCTCGGTGATAATATGGAGGATGAAGCATACAATGCGATAATGCAGGCTCAGGGCCGAGGAGAATGGGTATTTTTGGAGAATTGTCATTTTGCACATACCTGGATGTCACAACTGGAGAACATTCACCAGACAATGGACACATGTAACACTAATTTGGAGTTTCGTTTATGGTTATCCGCTATGCCCACTCGTGAATTTCCTATTGATATTTTGCAGAGTGGAATAAAATTAATATCCGATATGCCAACAAATTTGAAGCAATCTTTGATTCACTGTTATTTGTCTGATCCACTGAATAAACCGCATGTTTTTGCCAGCTGTCCAGGAAAAGACAAAATTTTTTCAAAATTCATATATGCTTTCACTTTTTTTCACATTCTCTTGATGGAACGAAATTATTTTGGTATTCATGGGTGGAATATCAATTATAATTTTTCTCACTCTGATCTCACGATGTCCATCAATCAATTGAAAACTTTTATGACGAATTATGATGTTACTCACACAATGTCACTCGAACCTTTGCTGCAAATGGTTGGTGAATATAACTATGGGGCAAAATTCATCCACGCTATGGACATCAGATGTATGAAGACGATTTTCCAAGATTATTGCAACACGTACATAATAACACAAGATAACTATTCGTTTGGCGTCGATTACACTATACCAGATCGGTGTGAGCGTCAGGATTTTATATACCACATCATCAATCTTCCTGATTATCCATCGCCCGAATTATTTGGCATCGATGAAAATTCAATGATAAATCGGAATACTATTATTGCCAATGAGTTTTTCATTGATATGTCACTGCTAGATACATCTACGAATCATTCATCGTTGGAGAAAAGTTCAAGCGCCCTGAACCTTGAGATAGTTCGTGATAAATTACCGTCAACACTCAATATTGAAAAAGATCAAATGAAATTTTCTAAGCAGAATGGATTAAATGAAGTTTT
The DNA here is from genome assembly GCA_030523045.1 of Meteorus cinctellus. NCBI lineage: Eukaryota > Metazoa > Arthropoda > Insecta > Hymenoptera > Braconidae > Meteorus > Meteorus cinctellus. The sequence goes on along the minus strand of JAPYZF010000523.1, from coordinate 9,247 downwards.
GGTGCAAGAAGTTACGATATACAATTCGATTATTGAGTTCATTAACGAGTCGATGATGCTGCCGGACGATGAGTTTTTAAGTGCCTTGCAATTAAACACACTTCCAAAGCAATGGTTTAATCGCTTTATATTTTACCATCATACAAAATCTTTATCAAAATTCATTCACCATCTTAATGAGAAATATAATTTTTTTCATAAATGGATGAACGGACAATGTCCGACGTCTTTTTGGCTTGGAATTTTTGCTCTCCCCAAGAGATTCATTTCAATGAGCCGCGTAATGTTTGCGAAACACTTGCAGATCTCTATTGATCAACTTTCATTTGATTTTCAAGTGTTATCTATAGAAAGTGTTCCGCATGAATGTCAGTCAGATGAAAAAGTTTTGTATTTTCATGATTTGTATTTGAGCGGTGCTGGTTGGGATGCAGATTGTGGAATATTAATAACGAGCAATCACAAAGTTGTCGAGCAACGTATGCCCGTTATTCTTTGGAAACCGAAAATTTTTTGTGAAAAACCGCGCGAAAACAATTATTCATGCCCACTATATAAATCAAATGTCAGCCGTGATGTTATTGATCATGCGGGCGATTTCTCTAATTTCATAATCCAAATACAGCTACCCACCAATTTGAGTGAAAATTATTGGATAAAACGAGGGACAGCGCTTTTCTGCCAACTCGAGTGAACATCAAAGGAAAATCAACATGAGATTCATGTCGTATTTTATAATTAAGACAATTATGGAAGTGGCAGATATGTAAAGCATACGGAATTCAACACATGGTGAAGAAACTAAATTAATGTATGAAAAAATAGACGATTGTTTTGAATAAAGTTTAATGAATAATACTGCGTATACGCGTCACCACTGTAAACATGGGTACACATCGATAAACCAATTTCACATGGGTGTATGTGTGCGCGTGTGTACGATACTATCATGCTATGAATTCGTATTTATGCCGAGTTTTTTGTATGAAACAGCTGATCAGCCAATGTGACTCAATGTGACTTATAAACGAAGTCGGTCGGTGTGACGGTGTGGCCAGTCCTGGCCAGTGTTGACGACGTGAGTGATGTAAAATTGCGCCTCAATAAATTGTTTCGCAATTGATAAGTTTTGCCGTCTTTATTGAATCTCCTCCTTTTCAATTTTTACAGAATCCCCGAGATATCATGAAACAAATATATACAGAGTAGGACCAAACATCGATAAGAATAAAATAAAAATGAGTCTAGTGAATTAGTACAAGTATTTTATGTGAACGAAAGAAAACTGGATAGTATAATGATGCATCAGCGAAAATCGATGAAGAACTTGTATCCCAATGCAATGAAATTATTCTGGAATCCAATTGTGAGTCCAAAGTACTTTGTATTCAAACAGTTGACAACTGACTACTTGATTTTAGGTTAGAAATGGTTCAGGTGCATCGAAACTCAATGAAACATTCACAGAAAAATTGAGGGAGGGTCCTGATCTTGTGGATTTTCTTTCTGGATCTAATTCGGGATATGAAGGAAAATTGAAATTGGAAAAAGGTGAAAATTCGAGATTGAGGTTACCACCATGGTTAAAAACAGAAATCCCAATGGGTAAAAATTATGCAAAAATCAAGGCGCAATTGCGACAATTGAATCTCGCTACTGTGTGTGAAGAAGCACGATGCCCTAATATTGGTGAATGTTGGGGTGGCGGCGCCCATGGAACTGCCACAGCAACAATAATGGTAAACCACATTCCTTAAATAATTGAACCCAGATTGCAATCAATAATACTTGTAGCTGATGGGCGATACATGTACACGCGGATGCCGATTTTGTTCGATAAAAACTGCACGGACTCCACCACCATTAGATCCTAATGAACCACGAAATACTGCAGTAGCAATCACGGAATGGGGTCTCGACTATGTAGTTCTAACTTCGGTAGATCGTGATGGTATGTAAAAGAGCGAGTGGGAATACCATCTATATACTTTCGAACATTAGAACAATTTTTTATTAACAGATCTTCCTGATGGGGGTTCAAATCACATTGCAGCAACAGTTGAAGAAATAAAAAGGAGGTTATATAAATAATTTAAGAGTGTTGTGACCAAAACATGATGACATGCCGTGCATTACAATTGTTTCAAATTGAATTTCAGGAGTAATATTCTTGTTGAAGCCCTTGTGCCAGATTTTAGAGGCGACGAAGAATGTATAAAAACGATTGTGAATTCAAAACTTGACGTATTCGCTCATAATATCGAGACAGTGGAGAGACTTACACCTTTTGTTCGGGATCGACGAGCACACTATGAGTAATAGCAAAATGAGTTCTTACACATCGTCATTTTCATAGAATGGGATATTTATATCATTATGTAATCGACAATAATTTCAGACAGTCGTTGAGTGTACTGAAAAGTGCGAAGCAGTTGAATCCAAAACTCATAACAAAAACTTCAATTATGCTGGGTCTCGGTGAAACTGATGAGGAAATTGCAACAACGATGAAAGATCTGAGAAATATGAAAGTTGACGCGCTAACACTAGGCCAATACATGCAGCCAACGAAAAGACATTTGAAAGTTTTTGAATATGTGACACCAGAAAAATTCAAGCATTGGGAAAATATTGCAAACGAAGCGGGATTTCTTTACGTAGCTAGTGGACCACTTGTGCGTTCTTCATATAAAGCCGGCGAATATTTCTTGACAAACATTCTGAAGAAGCGACAAAACCAACAAGTCGAAGAGTGTGACATATAGTTTTTGGCAAAACATTCAAAAAACCTTTCTAGGCTATTTTGTCTTTGTAAATTTACTGTAGTTCAAATGTATTGAATGAAACAGAGATTAATGTGTAGGATGAAATTTCGTTTCTTTGCAAAAGTAGAAACAATAAACAAATGTCTGATGATAATATAGAATCTCAAACAACGGATCAAGAATTTCACTCTGTATCCATTGCAACAGAAACTCGTGGCTCAGGGGTATCATCAGTGGGTGGATCTTGAGGTGGCTGCGCATCTTCAACTGTTGATGGTCTTCCACGTTTCTCATCACTTTCGATTTCTGTCAGGTATCGTGATGTTTCCGTCTCATTCAGAATATCAAAATCGTGGCCTCTTCCAACAATTCCAATTGATACGTTCTACAGCAAAAAACAAAACATTATCTTTCAATCATGTGATTGAAGGTTTTTTTGAAATTACCTTGATTGACAGATCTAATTCGTTAGGAAGAGTATCACGTAGTGCTCGTAGGCCATGCTTAATTAGTTCATCAAGATCGCTATTTAGGAATTCATGAAGATGCTTCTCCAAATATGTACGTGCTCCTTGAGATCTCGCACCAATTGCCATTGCTTTACAGTCGAAGTAATTGGCTGATGGACAAGTTTGATAAATATGGGGTCCTTGGTCCTGGTGATACATGGTTTCACACGATTAATTGTCATTATATAGGAATCGTTTTCTATACAAATGCTGTACAATTATATAATTGAAAACATAAAAAAAGACCAAACTCTCAGTTAGTAAGGTGTGATGTGAATCTGAACAAATATTTATTCGAAACTCTATAAGGTCAATGGATACAATAAATTAATAATTGATCCAGTTCAAATATTTGAATGGTGTAAATATAAACATGTATTTGAGAGTTCAATCTACTTACATCATAGCCTGCAACAAGCAAACCAACTCCGTATGGTCGTCTGTCGTATCTCTGTGTACAAGTTTGCATTTTATTTCCCAATGTGGCAATGAGCCGTCCGATTGGGAGAGGATCATCGTGAGAATATTTGTAGTTTAAACATTCTGTTCGCATATACCGGCTGTAATTTTGTCGGAATTTATGAATATGTCAGGATGAAACGATAGAAATTAAAAGTGCTTCCGTGTTTAAATTCAGACATGTATACCTAAGCATCCTGGCGTCAGCGGTTAATCCAGCGATGCTCATACCCATATGCTTATCGATGGGGATGATTTTTTTCTGATAAGCGGATAGCTCGGATGATGCTCTTTTAAGTGCAATCAACACTGCATGAGTCTTGTTTTTCAATCCAACTGTTGCTGATCCAAGTTTAACAGCCTCCATCGCATATTCCACTTGATGAAGGCGCCCTTGAGGACTCCATACAGTCACGTCACTGTCATATTGATTGCGAAACTACGAAATTAGAGACATCAGCGGATTTATATTATGAATTATCAAAAATGTCAATGCATAAACATAACCTCAAAATATTATTAATGGAATTGAAGTGGAAATAAACTAGAGGAATGTAGAGATAATGAGATGAGGGGCACGAGAAAATGTTCGAATCTCCAATTATCAACGTGTAAAAATTCATTAATCTCTTGAAATCTAAATCCAACCCGTTGAAGATTAAAATAATGTGCTATGATGACATAGCAACAATGATGCCCAAAGAAAGATTTCTGAACAAATATCGTAGAATACAATGTTTACTGTGCTTACACAACTTACCATTTTGAATGTTTGATTAAATTATGATTTCAGTAACGCTGGGATGACCAAGAATGAACGTTACTTCAATGCAAAAATTGTCAAATAACTAGAGATGCCGGACTTTCCAACTTTCCAACGCCAGATTTTATCACATAGAATTTACTTATATATATATGATGAGTATTGATGATTATGTCCAATCATGTTGTTAAGGTCCTATACACAACGACGAATCAGAAAATCAACAAATAAGCATGAACGGAATGAGGAATAACACCGACCAATCAGAACAAGCGGTGATGAGGTTGGTTGGTGTTATTCCTCATTCCGTTCAATCTCGCATCAAATGAAATATCAATGATATGAGTTCGATTCATTTCATCTCTAATTATTGTGGATATTCTCATATATAGCTTGACGCTGTCAACCCCTGTCCATGTGTATTTTGTCTTGGCTTATTTACTTTTCCATACCCAACGCTTGTAATTGTGATACTGCAGATACAACCAGCTGTTTTACCATGAGAAGTCAAGAACATATTTTGACCCTTAAAACATTTTGCAGCAGTACCGTTTGAAGAATAGATCAATCAATTGCCACTATTTTGTTTAGCGCCAATACGAGTAGCGCTGCACATGCATACACATGGTGGCGTATGAAGGATTGGTGCTGCCGGTGCATATTTCTATATATCTCGCCGGATTGTTGTTGTTTGTCGCAGTCCCGTTGAATCCATGATGAATTCATCGATCAAACAACAGATCACCACTAAAACAACATCCATTCCATAATGTGACAAGTTCGATTTGTCGCCGCTAAGAATTATTTCTCACCTCAAATACCATTAAATAAAATTTAGACTCAAAAAATTCCACGATCTCTTGATGATGATGGTAATTACTTTATCTAGTATTCTCGTTTATTCTTCAACATCGAAATTTTACTTTCTCTGATGTTGCCAGGCGGGTGCAGTGAGGAAGCAAATAGGTGGACGGAAAAAAGGTGGCCAGAAAATAGAACTTACAGAAGAACAGCGTGCAGACGTCAAAGAAGCTTTCGATCTTTTCGATACCGATGGTACAGGGAAGATTCCAACAAAAGAACTCAAAGTTGCTCTTCGTGCACTCGGGTTTGAACCAAAGAAAGAAGAGATCAAAAAATTGATTGCTGACATTGATTCTCATGAGGTTGGTAAAATTTCGTTCGAAGAATTCCTCAATATTATGACCATAAAAATGAGAGAGAAAGATTCGAAAGATGAAATACTTAAAGCTTTCCGTTTATTTGATGATGATGATAGTGGGAAAATAAAATTTGGTGATTTAAAACGTGTGGCAAGAGAGTTGGGTGAAAATTTAACTGATGAAGAATTGCAAGAGATGATCGATGAAGCTGATAACGATGGCGATGGTGAAATATCTCAAGATGAATTTTTGAGAATTATGAAGAAGACATGTCTATATTAGTTTTTTATTCACTTTATTGAGTGGAAACGATCTGCATAATAATGTTCTTCATTTTAGACCAGTTACCTCGAACTAATTTCAATATCTCATTACTCATGCCATGATTCATTGTCGATGCGTGTTTGAAAGCTGATAAATATTTTTTACATTCGAAATGTTCGGATTTTCACTTTATAACCTTTCTCGAAATAATCATGTTCTGAAACATAATTTGATAGTGTAAAGCTACGGAGTATCGATTATATTGTTGACGAAAAGGTTTTTTGATTCCAAAAATTATTCTTTCCCTCTATTAGAAGATACCTCATTATTAGACATCTCGGTAAATTTTAGGTTCATACAGATACTGGGAAATTTTTGGATCTTCAACGCATCTTGAATAATTGCAACAACTGGTAGTAGAATTTCATAATTTTATAATTGCTCTCTTAGAGTTTTGAACACATCAATCCATAAATTTCGAACAAGTAGCATCATTTTATTACCTCTATCATTTATTTTTCCATTATAGCGGTGTTTATTAATTCCTGTAGTTTATCAGCACGCGCTCTTGCAATTACCAAGCTTCTTAGGAGTAAATTTGGTGATATTGGTATTCCACCTGGTTTATGAATGCCACATAATTGTTCGTTATCTACAATGACTGTGAATCGTGCTAGAGATTGAACTTCCTCTTCGTCTGTCGGATCCGCCAACATAAGATCACTATTAAAAGATATTTCACATCGTTATAAATGAAATTATTACTCTCGTTTTTACAATGATTAATTAGATTCTATACTAACTTATTGAACACAACAAAGGTTGTAGAAGTCAGTGAACATTCCAAACGAATTGATTTCCTATTGCTGGGGTGAACTACGATGGATTTAGTTTCACTGTTATATATGATTTCCGGTAATGTCACTGAAAAAATACGTATGTTGACATGAAACATCGATATAGATTCAAATCATTTACTCCATAGAGTATAAAATGCTGATGAGTCACGCTAAATTTCACACTATATTGTATGTCTGAATAGTAATGACAGTTAAACACAGTGGGGATGTGGAAATTGTTAATCATACTGATGCAAACAAATATCTTGTGTAAATATGCAGTAGCGGATAATCATCTATCAAGTGATACATTTGGAGTTTCATATTTTGTAGGCATGTTGGTCAATAGTACTAGTAATACCTTCGTGGGTATTTTGCCATTGGTTCATTGGGCTTGAAATATCGTTGGAATCATTTTCCATGCATGCGAATAAATGGAAAACCACATGACCATGTGTTCCCTATGAATAATCCGACAAATTTCTTCTATAACTGTAGTTGGTGTTAATCCAAACTAGTGGCTACGTGTCGGAGGATTTACATATTATTCGTACGTTTCTGTACGTAGTCAAAAAAAATAAATGATCAATGACTCACATGTCGCTAGAGCAGCCATCAATGCGGCGATACACGCATCAATCAGCGATCCATCGCAGTCTACACATTCTATATCGCAATAAAGAACCCAAGCCAGTTCATTTTTACAAATACATAAGTCGTGAAGATTAATTGCCTGCGAATTCTTCATAATATCATCAATGAGTTTGGTTACTACTTGAGCTTGATCGCTAGGAGGACCTGGACGAAATTTTGGCGAACATAAAGGTGACAATCCAACGTTCGGAATGAAATAACCATTTTCGGGATCTCCGCTCTTTGGCGTGGCTAGTTCCTGAAATATTCATTCCTCTGTATCCATTCAAAGAAAGATTGTGATGATCTAACAAAAAGTACTTACTGCTTTTATACCGCATATTACGGTGGTATTTCCCAGCTTTATTATGGATGAGCTGTCTGCTCGACTTACTGAAGATACATTCACAGTTACTGGACGGAAACTCGAGAATTCCCTGCCATCAGGTCTTATATCTTGTGACTAACCAAAATAATGTTATTCACATATTATAATAACAGACTATAAACTTGATTTCAAAAAAAAAAATAATTGTTACCAGATAATCTCTCAGATATTTGGTAGGATAAATAGTTCTGAAAATAAATTTTTGGTATGACATCAATGCAACGATGTGATTAGAATTATAATAAACATTACACTTACTTGTAAAGCGTAGCCATATTATTTATTGATATAAAGTTAAGTTGAGGTTATACCGGTTTAAAGTCGTCCCAGTGAGAGAATCGGTGCGAAAAATGTTCGGCACAATTCGGTTTTTCCCCCACTACGAATAATTTGACGTTCGCACTGAAATGTCTATTTTCACGGCTGTGTTCATGAAAGATTATTTTAGTACGCGAACGGAAAATAGTCCCGTCCCGAACTTAGCACGCAGTAATATACCGACACATACTAAGTAATGGTAATGGTGTACAGATGGCAGTGACGGGTCTTCTTGATGTTAGCCCACCGCTCTTCAATTGTTTATAAAACGTTCATTGTCTCTGTGGCGTCATTCGCACATCAATTTCAGTATTGCGTGTTGCAGCATTCCAGTATTTTCCAACATTCAGTGAACGAAGTAAACAAATTATAATTATATTCTTAATATTTCATAGTTATAGATAATAAAAAGTTGAAGTTGAGTTATTAGATTAGTGATATTCATTTATTCTTTTTCGAAGTATATTAATTTAAGTTTTTTTTTATTATTAAGTGAAGTATTTTTATAATTATATGTAAGTGTATTCGTGTAAGTGTGTATTTGTGTGACTGTTATATGTTATTAAGACTCGCATTGGACGAAATTCATAGATTAGTGTTGTGAATTCCTTGGACAATATATTTTTCTGGTGATTATTTACAACAAATATAGGTAAGTAGTGCCAAAATGCAACTTTAGTTTCATTTTTTCTATGTACTTAGAAGGAACCGCGACATTATATGCACTGAAAGAAATAGTGATTTCTGTATGATTGAATATAATTGAAATGTTTCTCTATCACTATTATTCAAGCGGTAAAAAATTCTATGTGATTCTGGTAAGGTCTTGAATCATTTTATTATAATGACGGCTATTTTACTATGTTGTCCTGCAACAACGATTTTGAACATTTATTCCTAAGTGATGCATGCTCGCAATACATAAACAATAAATCCATTCTCTAGAAAACTGCTTCCCAGTTGTAGAATCTACAATTTATGTCTACTATGATCGATGCATATATGTTGCTTATTTCAATAAGCTATGACCATTTGTTTTAATAATCAATCTGTTTACATCGATAGTGTATGAATCTATTTTCATGAACAAGGAAGGATTTATTAGACTGCAAAATCATGTTTCATCTGTTATGATAATGATTTATT